>PVJA010025042.1:0-31197 GCA_004027025.1 Myocastor coypus
CGCAGAGGCGGGGCAGAGGGGCTCAGGGGCTTACCCGCAGCGGGTGCGCAGGCTCAGCTCCCAGCGGTGGGGTTTGGGCTGGGTTGGGACAGGAAGTTAGTCTCGGGAACGCAGAGGCGGGGCAGAGGGGCGCAGGAGCTTACCCGCAGCGGGTGCACGGGCTCAGCTCCCAGCGGTGGGGTTTGTTTTTTAGACCTTTTTTTAAAATTTTTTAGCCTTTTTTTGCAAGTTCTCACTTTTGGTCTGTGAGTATCATCTCAGAGGTCTCATGTCAATGTCTTGTGTTTTCTTTTTGTTTTAGAGTATAACTGAGCAGCAGGTAAAAATCCTTAATCATTCTCCTATCACATGTGTGTCATTGTTGATCAGTCATGCTCACAGACACAGTTGTTCATTTTCATGATCTCCATTTGGTTCTTTTTCTGTAATCTACAATTTTTCACTAAACTAGTCATTTATGTCCTGCATTATTGTTTCATGATTGTTTCAACTGTTTATTTCTATCATTGCTAAGCTCACTTAGCAGCTCATAAAGTAAATCCTTCATCTGTTTGTGAAGAGCCTCTTGAAGCTTGTTCAATATCTTAGTAATTTCTCCATTCATCTATTTGTCTCTTCTTTAGATTTTTCAAGAACATTCACTGTTTTGTGTTCTTTGCTTAGAAATTTTGTTCTTCCATACATAGAAACTTAGCTTTTGGGACAGTACAAATTACTGAGGGTATCTCACCTCTCATAGATGTGTGCTCTCATATTTCTAGTAGCTAGCATGGGGAAGGTGGCTGTGTTGTATGTGGGGGATGGGGTGAATTGATGGTTGTAGTTGAGTTATTATGGAAAAATGTCCGTGGTTTAGTTGGAACATATCTCCCTGTGATGTCAGCAAGGCTTTGGTAGCATTGGTGTCCGTGCATGTATTTGAACTACTCAAAAGACTAGAAAAAAAAAGGCCACTTTTTCAGTGTCAAAAAACAAACCACATTCCAAGATTTAATTTAAAATATGTTTTAAATTTTTTCACTTTTTGAAAAAAACCCAGTGTGACAGTGAAGTACTATTGATGAAGAATTGCCTGGGATAGAGCAGGTGGGCAGAGCAGAAAGAAGAGTAAAACAGTTCAGGATGAAGGAAAAAAGTCCAACCAAAAATGAAAAAAATTTAAAACGTATATTAGGTATAGAATGGAAAGGGATTTGACGGGTTATTTTTAGGTGCAGAAAAATAAAATAAAGGAAAGGAAAATATAATTGAAGATTGAAGAAGTTAAAATAATATTGGATCAATTAATATTTTGGCAAATATAAAGATTTTAGTGACAATTAGCCTGTCAATAAAAGACGGGAAAAACTAAAACAACAATTATTCACCATTGAATATAAGCACTTCACATACTTACTTTTAGAGCACAAGGAAGAAAAACAGAAAAAGAATGAATAAGAATAAATATAAAAATTTCCAAATAATTGGTGCTACAGTATTTGTGTCACACTAAAGCCCAGAACATAGGGCCCGGCGGGATGGCTCAGTGGTCTAAAGCGCCTGCTTGGGAAAGCTTGGGTGGCTTCAGGGATCGCGGTTCAATCCCTGGCACCACATGCTGTGCCAGCCCTGCCCTCGGGGTGGGCTGAGCCGGCCATAGAAATGAGTGAATAAACAAATAAAGGTTCTGAAACAATAAATAAATAAATAAATAAATAAATAAATAATTCTTTAAAAAAAAGAGCCCAGAACATAGCAAGGAGATCTAAGTAGAAAGGAAAGGAAGGAGTTAGGAGTGGGAGAGATAAGTCCGTGGCATAAATGCCTGCCTGGGAAGTGCAAGGTCACGAGTTGAAAAAAACAAAGCAAAACAAAGCAAACAACAACAACAACAACAAAAAAAAACGGAGCTAAACATTGCATGCAACAGGCTATAGGCGAGCCCTGCCTGACTCAAGACCAAACAAGAAGACTAGCTCAGTAATGTTACAAAGCAAGGTCATTTGCACTGGGCCAATCATGTACCTAAATAAGTAACTATAGAACTGCCCCATCAGCTGCCAGTGCTGTGTGCTCACTAGCAATACCAGACAGAAGAGGAAAGAAGAAAAGGATGCAAATGGGTTGTGTTGATGCACTTCTGTAATACAAAAGAAAGGGAGGATGAGGGAGGCCTTAGGACTTGGTGAGAGGGGAAGTAAGAAAAGATAATGGGAGAAGTGAGGTTAAGTGAAATGGGGCAGCTGTACAGGAAAGATGAAAACAGTTTATGACTAAGTCAAGACTAATTTAGTTTTCTCTGTGAAAAAGCCCTTAGCATAAGAAAACCTAGTATACTCTGGCAGGAGCAATCAATATCCCAGACCACGGTCCTTCCTGGCAACACACAACTACTACCCACAACCCTTTCAAAGAATAGTACTAGGTGAAAGCAACAAAAACACACAACATTGAGCATTTCTTCCAGTCTGATTTATACTGCAGAAAGAATTTAAATTTATTTATTTATTTATTTATTTATTTATTTATTTATTTATTTACTTGGTACAGGGTCTCAGACTCATAGTGATTCTCCCGTCAGCCTCCCCAGGGCTGGATTATAGGCACACACCACCATACCTAGTTGTGGTGGCCGGCATGATGCAGCCCTGCACCCGACGCCTACA
Source organism: Myocastor coypus (assembly GCA_004027025.1). NCBI lineage: Eukaryota > Metazoa > Chordata > Mammalia > Rodentia > Myocastoridae > Myocastor > Myocastor coypus. The sequence continues at coordinate 2,646 of PVJA010025042.1, forward strand.
CAGTATATGGTATCAGGGATTGAACCTGGGTTGTTGTGCTTCCTGTGCAGTCTCTTAGTTGGCTGAGCTATCTCCCCAGCCCGTTATTTAGAATTTAAACTTAATGCTTTTCTTCCTCCTCAAAAATAGAGGAATAGTGTCTTGCAGTGTCTGTGTGCTTCTGGGTATGGATGTGGGCTTCCTGGGTGGTGAACTCTGGGTTTCAATGGCTGTGACAGGGCGGTTGGGTACTTTAACAAATGCTTGAGCTGTTTCCTCACCAAGAACTAATGATCACGCCTAAGAAAAAAGTGAAGAAGTTGGTAGGTGGGTTTCGGGTGGATTACTAAAATTGGGTCTTCTCGCTGCAGCAGAGATCCTGCCAGAGTTCTGTCTCTGTCTTAGTGACTGAGCAGAACCCTACCATGCTAGTGCTCAAGACTGTGCTGTCCGCTGGAGCTCCCCTCCCTCAGAGGTGCCTCCTGCAGCATCTACTCTGCCTACGTGTCTCTGTGCCAGGTCAACCCTGCGCATCTCACTGCCCTCCAGCCTTTTTACCCACAACTCTCCTTTCCCAAGATGACAACTGAGAAAAACAACAACAACAACAAAGTATTTTATTTTAGTACAGGGACTATGGAGTCTCACCACACAGATTGAACTCGTATTGATTCTCCTGTTTTCAGCCTCCCAAGTGCTGGGAGTACAGGTACATGCCACCATGCCCAGTCTCATTTGCAGGCTCAACGCACCCACCCCTGGGGCAGGGCCTGCATGGAAGCTGGGGATGCAACTCCCATCCCTGCGCCAGTCTGCTGGGCTATTTGGTCAGCCCAGGGTGACAACACTTAACCTTAATGACTATAAAATTGTTTTAACAATAAGTGAAAGCCCAAAATAAATTTTGCTCTTAGGAGCAAAGACAGTATAATGTTAGAGACCAACACAGTGCAGCCTTGCTCAGACGAGGGTGAGAGGAGCTTAGAAGAGTCAAATAATTTATTTTCTTTGCTGTGATAGAGAAAATTCTCATTCAGAGGCTAGTAAAAAGACTATTATCCATACAGTTGTGTATATTCTAAGACATATCTTTGTTGTTTAATAAATATTGTAAATGTAATCATGAGATGGAAAACAGAAAGCCCTAGCAGTAGAAAAATGCCATAATTTTGCTAAGAGAAGTGCAAACTCTTCCCTTAACTCTTCTCTACAACACTGCCTTGTTATTTTCCTCAATGCTGCTTCCAGGCACAATTTCCACATATGGTTTGTAATTAATTTGCCTTATTCTATCTCCAAATTCTGTACCATTAATTTTAGACTGCAGACTCAATCACTTTCTACATATTCTTCGGTCATTTCTCAAAGCTTTGTTTTAAATAGTTGTTTTCAGGTGTTTGAGCAGATGCCTAAAATGAGCAGACCATGCTAGCTAGCACAGCCCAGGTTCTGTTTCTTGAAGTGAATAAATTGAGGAGCAGTATCTTTAGATAATGTCATAGGCCCAACCTAGCTGCTGGATGGGCAAGTTTTTCAAATAACTTTATTACAGGTGACTTATTTTATATCCATAGGCTAACCTTTGGACAGATCTGAGATTGCCATTGTCTTTGCTCTGAAGATATGTAAATTTTACAATCAGCAAGTCATTATTTCATAGTGACATTGTTAATCACTATTATTTCAAATCTGTGGGAACATCTTCAAGTTGGAAAATATCACAGTTACTTCTTTTCTAAGGATTATCATCTCCTTCTCCCTCATCTGTCTGTCTATCTGTCTCTGTCTGTTTGTTTGTCTCTGTCTGTCTGTCTGTGTGCCTCTGTCTATTTGTCTCTGTCTGTCTGTCTGTCTCTGTCTCTGAAGAAATGATTTTATTTATTTATCTTTTTTTTTTTTTGCTAGCTCACAGTGCGTTTAGGGCAGGTCTGGTACAGCTTGTGGAGCTGGGGATCAAACTGCATTCCCCTGTGCCTGAGTTTGCCCAAGCAGGTGCTTTAAACAAATGAGCTAACTTTGAAGCCCCATGTCTCTGTCTCTGTCTCTGTCTCTCTCTCCCTCTCTTCCTCTCTGTGTCTGATTTAAAGTTCGCTTTTCCCCAAGAGTACAGTATCATATTGTCTATTGGGTCAGCATTTATTACTGATGAACTCTCCAAGCCCTCATTATAGTTCATCATGTTTTTTAAACTTGATAATAAAAGCAGGCCAAGTCCTTGATTCAAAAGTAAACAGGTTTCATTTAGTCCACAAATATTTCTGTTCCAGAGAAAACAATTCTTTACAAATATCTCATAAAATATTTTAAATTTTCCTTTACTTTGCAATATAATTATCACAGTCAAGGAAGCATAAAATTAAAAAGTGAATAGACATTTAGAGCTATGAACTCTCATAACATTCAAGTCATTTGTTGAAATGAAATCACTACAGAAGTGGCAGAATTCTATATGCTATAATAATGGTATCCCATGAGTAAATGAGTGGTGGTAGCTGTTATGTTGTTTTCTAACGTTCATGTTTACATTTATAGCCTTTCTTCCTTTCGACTTTGAAGCCGTTGAGTATGTGTCATCTCAAACATGAACACCTAAAACAGCAACAGATTCAGCTGTTAATGCCCTTGTCAAATATCTTTTCTCCACTGGACAGATGGGGTTAGGTGGAGATAAATGATAGAATAATTTTACTTATGTACATAAGCTGTTATTCACTATTGTGGACCTATGATAAGGACAAGATTGATTAGACTTTTCAAAGCTTTCACTGAATATCTATGATTTACAAAGGATTTTTAAAAAACTGTGCCATCAATCTCAAAAAATGTCAGAATTTGAGCTGCGAAAATAGATGAGTGGTCTAAGCGCCTGCCCGGTAAGTGTAAAACCTGAAGTCAATCCTTGGTACTCCATGCCATGCCAATCCCAGAACCTGGAAGCGGTCGTGGCACATGCCTATGATCCCAGTGCTCGGGAGGCTGACACAGGAGGATTACTATGAGTCTGAACTGCAAAATGAGATGCTGGAGCCAAAAAATAAACAAACAAACAAACAAACAGAAAAAGAAATGAATAAAATTAGGAAAATTTAGGAAATTGTTTTTAATTATGGTTCTGTCGCATATGTCTATTTTACTTTTAGAAAATTATTTTCATTTCATGTCTAGAGATATTATATTATTATTATTTTTTAAATTTTTTTTATTTTTCTTGTTTCAGAACTTTTGCTTGTTTGTTTATTTATTTTTATGGCCAGCTCAGCCTGCCCTGAGGGCAAGGCTGGCGCAGCATGTGGTGCCCAGAATCGAACTGCGGTCCCTGAAGCCACCTAAGCTTTCCTAAGCAAGCGCTTTAGACCACTGAGCCATCCTGCTGGGCCCTAGAGATATTATGTTATAGATGAAATCTAATTGAAAGAGTTTCTGGGCTTCAGTAAGTATAGTACATAATTAAATGCATTAACGCTTAAACTGCTTTGTATTTTATAGTTTCTTTCAGCTGTTAATAAATCTTATTCAGTCAAAATAACTTCACCTCTTATAAAACCCAAATAAAATAAACTAAATGGGCTAAGATACTGAGTGAGAATTTTCTGCCCATTAAGCAATGTATTCCCATCACTCCCCTCATTATTTTAGTGCTAACACCAGTTTAAAATTCCACATAGGTGGTATTGTCTTTAGATCATGAAATATTTGTCTTTAGGTTCCTGGATTATTTCAGTTGCCATATAAATCATATAAGATTTTTCTAGACAAATTTTATGAAGATATTTTTTTAGATTAAAAAGGAGGACATTTGCAAGAATATTTTGTCATACTAAAACTGTGTATGTATGAAAAATTATTCTCCATAGCTAAATATGCATCCCATATTATAGTACAGAGATGTAGCTAGATTTCTATCTTGATCTTAATGAATGAGCTCTTGTCATATTCATTATTTTTTTTAAATCTCATTTATTTGTTTATTTATTTTTATGCCCAACTCAGCCTGCCCTCAGGGCAGGGCTGGCGCAGCATGTGGTGCCAGGGATCAAACCACAGTCCCTGCAGCTGCCCAAGCTTTCCTAAGCAGGCGCATTAGACCACTGAGCCATCATGCTGGGCCCCTCTTGTCACATTCAAAATGTAATTATTTTCTTACATGAACCGAAAGGTGAAGAAAAAATTCATTTGAAGGTGAAACAAAAATTGTTATAATTCAAAGTTCTCAGACTTGACATTGTTATGTTGATAATTTGTATAAATCAAAAATGGTCCATTTAATAGGCCTACAGGAAATTTAAAAAAGAATTAAAAATGTATCCTAAAGTCAGGACATAATTTATGATTGCTGATTCTACATTTTCACTTATTGAAATACTCTACATATATGAATAAATGTTTTTTTAATATTTTGACACTGAATCTTGTCTTCCTTTTTTAAAATATAATGTATCCAATATGTAATCAGCATACTTATTTTCAACAAAACATTATTTAATACTAGAACATTATTTAATAATGTTCTTGGACAAAACAATGAATTCTGGCTAATTAGATTTTTTAAAAATCATACACTCAGTTGTATATCATTTGAAACATTCTCAAGTTTATTATTCACTACTCCAAATTTTATTTGACTGAAGAAAGAAATAGGTATTTGCAAGCTACATAAATAGAAAAATTAGAAAATAGAGATACAATAATACCTAGGTTCACAAAAGCTTCTGTTCACAGTGTAGTTCTCAAACAAAAGAATGTGACGAAATTTTGGTTCTGTTAAAAAATTCCACATGATGACAACCACAATAACAGCTATCTTCCCAACCAAACTCAAAGAAATCTATATTTCAAAAATCATAAAATAAATTTGTGAGCCAAGATAGCACTGTGCTGTGATATTTCTCAGTGAATTAAAGTAGTTGCCGTCTTACAGTCTTTGATTGCTTATTTTAAGGTGAATCATTTCCACTAGGTTATCTTTATTTCATTTTTCAAAAGTTTTCAAAGTTTAATTGATCAATAAAATTACATGTGGCACACCCCTCTTAATATCATCCATTGATTCAGGGCAGATTTATCTAGCAACATGGAAGAATAAAAAAAATATATAGTTCAGCCAAATAAAAGCAACAATTCTAAAGCTAAATAGCTGTTCTTTTTTCCTGTGATTTCTATTTTTAAAAATATTTTAGGGCCCGGCAGGATGGCTCAGTGGTCTAAAGCGCATGCAGGTGGCTGCAGGGACCGCAGTTTGATCCCCAGCACCACATGCTGCACCGGCCCTGCCCTCGAGGCGGGCTGAGCTGGCCATAAAAATAAGTGAATAGACAAACAAAGGTTCTGAAACATAAATAAATAAATAAATAAATAAATAAATAAATAAATTCTTTAAAAATATTTTATTTATTTATTTATTTATTTATTTTTATTTGCATGGTACAGGGTCATGCTATGTAGTGTGACTGGGTTGGCGCACTGCAGCCAGCATGCAAGCATGGCATGTAGTACTTGGGATTGAACCTGGATCCTTGCACTTGCCAGGCAGGTGCTTAGACCACCAAGCTATCTCCCCAACCTCTTCCTGTGAGTTCTGAAAATTTTTCTTAAGACTAGTTTATAAGTATTATAGGGTAAAATTGTGAATATTGCAGTGAATTGCACAGCCTTCCTCTGCATGGAAATAAAGAAACAAGGACGAGGTGAGAAAATAGCATCCCAGTGACCAACTACTTTCATATCGATTCCTTCTAATGTTGATTTGTGTTATTTCTGAATATTTTATGTGAGATCACTATGGCTAAATGGGTACACTTTTCTGGCTTGGTAGTCAACTGCTTTACACCAATCTATGAAAATGAGACTATAGTCTGAAAAGTAACAATACTATTAATATCATGTAAGATGCAGAACTTCATCAGAATTTTAAATCAGATTATATAAAAGGTATATGGAGATTTACATGAAGCTCACATGGCGAAATCACTCTCAAAATTGTGAGTGTATGTGAAAAATATAAAACACAAAGAGATGACTTATAAATTACAAGTTGTTTGTACTTGTTGAAACATTTTAAGGCATCATTATAAATAACAGAAAATTGAAAGAAGAGATGCATTCATTCCCTTGCATTTACATATAAACCTGCTCAAAGTGTAAAAGAACTGCATAAAGTATTACAACTCTTTAATTTAAGATATGAGAGAAAATTAAATGTCACAAAATTAAACGCCACGTGTAGATTATCTCTGGAAGTTTAAGAGCGATGTGGACTAAAGACAATGTAGATAAGAAAATAACAAAACGTAACTACCATTTGTTTCTAGTTCTATAACCATAGATCTGCCTAAAGAGATGATAGCATGATGAACAGAGACTACTAAAATACCAGTAACTGCTTGCAGATTCCCTTAGAAAACTTCCTATAAGGATGCTCATAAGGTACCCATGAGGTCTATATGTCAATGACCAGGTCCTCAAAGTGAGGTGTTAAATATATAAATAAGCTGAGGACCAGTGGAAGTTTCAGTGTTTTTTGTTTGTTTTTGTTTTTGTTTTCTGTTTGTTTTTTGAGACCAGGGTTCAAACTCATGACCTTGCACTTGCCAGGCAGGCACTTGCGCCACAGAGCTATCTCCCCAGGCCCTTTTAGTTTGTTATGGAGTGTGCTGTCAAAGTGATGGGATACTGTGGCCTTTTGTCTCCTCTTTTGTTTTACTTCTCTCTTGGTGAAGAAAGTAGATTGTTCATCATGAAATACTAACCTCCCCAGAAGTCCTGCGTGATAGGGTTGAATGACCATGGACTGGACCTCCACAAGTATGAGCCAAAGCTTTCCTCTGCATAACTCACTTTGTGTATTTCAATTTAGTAATGCACACTGACTAGAATAAATAATATTTTTATCCTATGCCATGCACTGAAGTTTCAGGAAATTTCATATACAATGCATGATCATCTTTATCAATATTTTAGAAATAGCAAAGATGATTATTGATGCCACTAGCACAACTACCAGGACAAAATACACAAAACTATGAGAAAAGAGTTGCACATGACCCTTACTGTTTCTGTTTGAGGACTAAGTTCATTAGTCACTAAATTTATTATCACAGTCAAACATACTGAAACATTTTCCTTGTTCCTGCTAAGAACTTGTTGTTTCCCCCACTTGCATCAGCAGAGAATATTAAGAAGCAAATAGGCAAATAATATTAGAACCTTTAAAATTCCAGAAAAAAGTAAAAAGAAATCATTTATAGGGCCCAACAGCATTTCATTCTTGGCAATGAATGATAACAAAAGAATTTATATGTAATCCCCTGCATTGATGTGTACTTCCATATGGAAGCCAGTGATATTCTAAAGCGAAAACTATCATGCAATTTTATTTCTTTAATTGTATATAAAGAATTGGCTGAGAGACTGGTTGTGGTGGCACGCACCTATAATTGCAGCTCTTAGGAGGCTGTAAACAGGCAGATCACTATGAGTCCAAATTAATAGCGAGACCCTGAACAGGCTGTAGACATTTCCCTAAAAATCCAAAAAGAAGTAAAAGAAGAAGAAGAAGAAGAAGAAGAAGAAGAAGAAGAAGAAGAAGAAGAAGAAGAAGAAGAAGAAGAAGAAGAAGAAGAAGAAGAAGAAGAAGAAGAAGAAGAAGAAGAAGAATTGACTAAAACTAATTTCAAGGAAAATCCTTTTTTCTAAATATCCTCTTCTGGTTTTGAATGGAACATTTACAACTCTTTTGTCCTGATTCTAGTAGTTCAACTCCTCTTATAATAGATGTAGCCTACCAATATTGATAAATAATAGATTTCTCAGGAAATTATATGACTTTTCAGATGACTTGAATAAATTTACCACACTTGGTGCATGAATATTCATATATAACACTTAATTTGATAGTAATTATTGTTTTTGCAGTGCAAGGTTTTATGTTCTCTTCATTCATATTTTGAGAAAATGGGCCAAGGAGAGAGCTCAGTAGATGAAGAGCTTGCCTGGCAAGCACAGGGTCCTGAGTTCAATCCTTGGTACTGTAAAAAAAAAAAAAAAAAAAAAAAAAAAAAAAAAAAAAAAAAAAAAAAAAAAAAAAAAAAAAAAAAAAAAAAAAAAAAAAAAAAAAAAAAAAAAAAAGGAGTAAATGTATATTGTTTTCCTGGAACATAAATCAGTCTTAAGGAGAACTTCTTCACAGCAAAGTAAAGTTGATTTAACTAAACTGTCTTTTGAGTACAGTTGGACAATATAACTATAGTTTTACATTAAGCAAAACTGCCATACCCTAGATGATATGTGGGAAATGGAAATTTCCTGCATAGAAAACAGGGATCCAGTGATCAGGGAGATAGCTCTGTGGCACAAGTGCCAGATTGGCAAGTGCACAGTTGTGAGTTTGAACCCTGGTCCTGCCAAAAACAATAACAGGGGTCCATTGGTCTAGATTCTTCCTTATTTATGTAAAAAAACATATCTTGCCAATATTTTGAGTTTCATTACTACATACTTACAGTACAGAATACATTAATTGTTGAAAATTGGAGCATATATTATATATATATATATATATATATATATATATATATATATATATATGTAACATCTCGATTTTCCCCTCCCTCTACTCACTTTAATTTTTTCCAGTATTGGATTCATTTATTGATTTTATACATTATAAAGTTAATTATCAGGTATACAGATTACAAAACCAGACTAACAGCATACAGAACATATTAGATGTGTAAGACAGCTATACTGAATCAAGATATATTTTTAAATACCTTCTGCTGGATAACAATACTTCTCTCTCTTTCCCATACTGGTTTTTTCTTTCATATTTTATGTTTTAAATATTTAATATATCAATTTTATCTGTTTAATACAAAATTATTGTGAACATTTTTATGGCAGAGCTGTCATGCTAATTTCATTTAACCTGGTTATCTGTGTAGATACATTGTTCCATGTGGTCTGATTTTAACCTATTTAGAAATGAAAACAGAATGTTTTCATTGGCGGGTAAGACAATCTATTTAAGAAACATAGATGTGAGAGTTACAGGTACATCTAGGTGCTCTTTGTTAATTGGCTCTAGGTGCTGTAACAAATAATGAAACAATGAGTAACAAATACATTGTTTTGGCTGAAAACTGCAGTGAATCACAGGGCAAGTGTCACCAACTTCTACCTTGTGCATCAAGTGCCAAACCTAATGAGTTTCAAAGAAGTTAAACACCAAGATTTGACATGGCCATTAAATGAGAACAGCTCAGCATATATATGTAATAGCTGCCAACAAATCATGACTTTGAAAAATATATTCTGTACTCTCTAAGTTGCATGGTAAAATTGAAGATTAGTTTGTTATCCAGGGATCCACTAAAAAGAGATGGAAACAAAGTTGTGTTTTGTTTTGTTTTGTTTTGTTTTGTTTTGTTCTGTTTCTGCTTTAGTCATCTAGTCAAGGCAGGGAAACCTTATTCAGGCCCCAAGGCTACAGGCGTTGGGCAGGCAGTGCCCTTCTGGACGAGGGGCTGGCTGAGCTTCACTTGATCATCTTCTTGTGGTGCAGGTTGTTGGTGTGGCAACACCTCCTCTTGTGGCAGGTGACAGCATGGGAGCGCAGTCAGGTGTAGCACTCGCAGCAGATCGTCTTCTCACAGTTGTACTTCTGGGCGAGCTGGTACAGGGACGGCTTGATGATCCCACCTCACAAACGAAGCACCAAGGGCAGAGTAGACTCTCTTTGGATGTTGTAGTCAGAGAGTCCACCCATTCTCCAGCTGTTTGCTGGCAAATAGCAGACACTACTGGTCAGGTGAGATGCCCTCCTTGTCTTGGATTTTGGCTTTAGCATTCACAGTGGTGTCAACTTCTAGGGTGACAGTCTTGCCCATTAGGGTCTTCATGAAGATTTGCATCTTTCAGATGCTCGTTGAAGAGAAAGAGGGAAAAGAAGATTTATTGTAAATACTTTATTTGAAGGTAAACCCCCAGGGATGCAAGAAGAAGGAATATGAGCCACGTAGGATGCATAGCATGTGTAGTTCCGAGGGTGCCAAGCTGCTATCCTCTACATGAGGAGCTATAGAACACCCAGAGTGTATCTGTGATACTGTGTGTCATTTTGAGCATGGAGGCAGTAGACTTCTGTGATGTAATTTTAACATGAGAAAGTGGAGAGATGTGTTAAGTATAAGCAAATGAAGCTGTTCAGCAGAGGCTTGGGGCTTCCCGAGGCTATGCAAAGGTGTCCGGGTTTTAGTTAGCCAAGGCTCAGCAAATCAGCCAAGTGTCAGATGTGAACATAATGTTGTTAGACTTGGCACTTCATGACCTTTCCATTCCATGTCCTTCTACTAAACATGCAGGGCCTTTCAGAGTGGGTTCCACTTTTGTCCTGTGTGTTGTAAGAGGCTTTTAGAAGCATTTATAGGAAAATATCTCAACTTGGCTGTGTGTTAAGATTTGAAGCTGAATAATTCTTTATCATATGATGTTGTTTTATGTGCATCTAATAGATTTAGCAGAATGCATGGACTGTATCCTTAAATGATAGAACTTCCTCTTGATCTACTTATGTCAACCAAAAGTATCCTTATGCATTGCCAAATTTTTGCATATGTTATGGTTTGTGACTAGTTGTCCCCCACCCCCAAGCCTCATGTAATCATGCAGCAGGGACTTCTACAGTTTGGGACTCGCTCATAATCCACTAGGATTACGGGCTTCAGTACTGATGGGATTGTGGGTCTTAGTACTGCTGAGATTATGGGTGTGAATGTTATACCCAGCCTGAAGTGGACAGCCTGAATGCAATATAAGAGAGAAAAAGAGACAGACTCTCTCTCTCTCTGTGTTGCCTCTGGTGTAATTGTTGTTCTGCCCCCATGAACTGCTGCTCTCTGCCATGTGCCACTCTGCCTTAGAGCTGGCCGAGTATAGACTGAAACCTCCAGTAACTGTCAGCTAAATAAAACTTTCCTTTCTTCATTTTGGGTGTCAGGTATTTGTCCCAGCAACCACAGAAGAGTAATTGAGACGGCATAGGTGAAAAAATTGTACTGATTTCTACAACCCAGAGTGTCAGTACAATCTACTTGCTTTGCCTTCTAATTCTTTCAATTTATCAAGCAGAATAGTAATTCAAAGAGGAAAAAGAAAAGAGCTAAGAGCCAATCTAAACACTTCCCAATGAGTATACACACAAGCAGGTCATATATGTGTGTGTATTTTCCAAAGCACTGCATTTTCTCCTTTTTCCTCTTCTCTAAGCATCTGCTCCATAACATTGATTCTTCTCCTCCTCCTTATCATTATAATGATTGCTATTATTTTATATATTTGGTATAGAGTCTCACTAAGCAGCTTGGACTCTGCTCTGAGCTTTCTCACCAGTCCTTAATTCTTTATCATAAAAGAATGTAAACAATGGGTAAGGACAGAGGCTTTACTATCACACTGGATTTTTCTCTCCAAGGACCACGTTATTTTAGTGAGATCAGTCCTCCCCTTAGCCATGCTCTGCCTGTGTGTACTGACATATGTAGACTCCTAATCAGACTGACCATTTAGCAATCCTGACACCTTTCCTTGGGGTTCAGATGACTTTAGAGGAGGTACTGGAAATAAGTAACAGTTTCCACTTTCACTGAATGGAGCCATAAGAGAAAATGAGCACAACTGACAGACTCTACAGGTTATGACTTTTCGTCTCTTTTGACTCGAATAATAATTGTGTTCTTCCATCATTATACATTTTTACTGTGATCTTTCATTTCAGCATCACTGAAATATATATTTGTTTGTTTCATGTGAGAATTACATCATTCTGAAATGTACTCAGACATGCGTTCTGATCAAAACCAACCTATTTTTAAAGACGTCAGGTTTTTACCCAATGGTGTACTCCGGAACTGGTCTTGTTATTCTTCCCTTAATGAAATTAGTAGCTCAGATTCATGTTTTCCTTTTGTGGTTTTGAAATCATTCTCAGTTTGATTCAAAATCCTAACTGCTCAGAAAGGACAAGTGGACTCAACATTAATTCAAATAAAAATGTTATTAAGCATGTGTTGTGAGGGAGACGCTGCTCAAGTTTCCAGACAAAGGGAGCCCGATTGAGGCCCTCAACTGCCTATCTGCAAATTTCAATTTGTGTAATTCCTTCTTTCTCATCCTTCTTCCATATCATTCTTACGTATTTTTGTGAGAAGCCACTGGCTTATGCATTCCACATAAATATGCAAAGGTTTCCATCATACACTTGCAGTTTGCTTTCTATCTCCCAAAATTATTTTGCAGCATTTTAACTAGTATAATCTGTTCTGGGCAGGGAGTCCCTTCACTTTATCTCTTATGTATTGAGTCTGTCTCATTGTTTTTCCTCCATCTGCTATTATTTCTTCTTAATGAAATACCATTCATTGTCTTCTGGGATGTTATAAATCCTACATATGAATTAGATACACACATGCATGCCTACTCTAGAGAAGCATGTTATTTCTGTGCAGGTGAACCAATATAGTACTGAGTTTCACACAACTTAATATTTGATCTTTCTCCAGTTATTGCATGTCTTAGTGCTAACTTCTGAGTTAGATTGTAAACTTGGTAAAGAGTAGGGTCCTATATGTGACACCTTGGTAGTTAACAGGTATGTAGAATGTGATTTCTATTCTACGAGTTCTCTTTGGATGAGTGTTTGATCTTTCCAGAGATTAGAAATGCTGATTTAGTCAGAAATGAAGTGATCAGAATGGAAATTTCAAAGACAAAGGCAACCTGAGAGTTTTCAGTGTTTCTAAAGCACACGATATGCTTTCTACTTTTCATGCTTTTCTTTCTGATGAGGTTCATTACGGACTCTTTCTTTTGCCCTTCAGCAAGGCTAATCAACAAAAAGCACTCGCAGGAAGAACTCCGGCTGTTGTCTTGGCGGCAGCTCTTCCTCCAGCCACGCCAACAGTGACATCACATAGTCCAGAACTGTGTGACTCATTCATACCTTGGGCTGCTGCAATACATTTTCAAAGGGAAGAAATAAATGTTGCTTTAGGACACACAGCACACATGTCGAGGACATTCCCTTAACCTCATACAGACAATCACTGTTTGAAGAAATGGGAATGCTATAGGCTTACAAGACTAAAACTGGACCTAGCAGAAGAAATGAATTATTTTTATTTTGTTGTCTCTAAGAACAACACATTTTTTCATCTTGTTCTCAGAAAATGATGGGAAATGTCAGTGGCATAGGAATTAGTATGAGTATGATTTCAGTTTTTGCTTCTTGCATTCTTACATATCCGTCTGAAGCATTTTGACTTCCCGACCAAATTCAGCTTCTTCTTATGTCTATTTCATATCATGTTTGAGAAATTCATCTGTATTGATCAGGTTCTCTTTATGGTGGACAATTTGTAAGACAGCTTTGCTGTTAAAGCTTATTTTTATCTAATAGAATGAAAATATACCTGGTAAGCATGTGTATTATACAAATTACTAGACATTTAGATATTTTAGATGATTTTAGAATTCAGCAAGTTTATTTTTCAAAAAAAATTCAAATTATTTCAATACATTGTTAAGGTGTTTTATGAATGATCTCCAAGAATCATTCCTCATTATTGACATGGGGAACAAGGGAAGCCAGTTTTCAGAGGTGTTTTACTGGCTCTTCAGTAAAAGACAAATTCTCAATGGTTTTATTTTAATATAAATGACAAATCTTCAGTTATACATGTAGAAGAAAATGAGGGAATGCGGAGGCAGACAGGAAGATTTCCTCCTGAAGCTGTAAGCAGCCAAAAATTAATCCCATCTAGTAAGGAACAAAGGAAGCCAAAGCCACAACAGGAGCAGGAGGATTAATATAGGACACTCCTAGCTAGGAAGCATCTTAAATTAACGTGTTCTGAGGCCACTGAGGTTAATGAGTCTTATTTACAGGAAGTAATTTAGGTAATGACTTAACTTGCACATCATGTAGAGCTGTGCCTTGACCTACAAGAGTAATAAATAAAAATTGTCTAGTTCTATAATAGAAACAAGGGTTACATGCATGTCCTGTGAACTCATCAAAAGAACTGGTAGATGAGTAATTATTTCTTCCCCAGGGAATAAGCAGAATATGAACCAGGAAAACCTATTAAAGTGACATACCCACAGTACATATATATTGTTGTTTATTACCCTGTTTCTGTCATTGTTTCTGATTTTTGTTCTTGCTTTTGTCTTTTACTTTTCAGAATAAAATGATAAAATTAAATTCAATAAAACATAAAGTGTCACACTTGAATGGCTATTAGTTAAATGAGGTGTTACCCATGCCAAAACAGCGTGGTGAAATTATGACATCATAACCCCTTGAAATGTGAAAAGTCATTTGACTAGTTAAATGTCCTTTCGATGTAAGATATAAAAGAGATTATGAAGTCAGTTCATTGGGAGCTCAGGGAAGGTTACTGAGTAATGGCTATTGAGTCACTGGTCACTCACTGACAAGTGACTTCTAGGCGAATCAGAAGCTGTTATGGTTTATGCCTAGTTGTACCCCCAAAGTCTCATGCAATCATGGGGTGGGGAGGTCTATAGTTTGAGACTTGACTCATCAGTCACTGGGATTATGTATTTTAGTACTGATGAGATTATGGGTCTGAGTACTGCTGGGAATTATAGGTGTGGCCTGAGTCAGATAGGCTAAGGCAGAGTGCCTGGTGTAATAAAAGAGAGACAGAGACACAGACTCACACTGTTACTCTGTGCTCCCCTGGTTGGTCGGTTGCCTCTATTGCTGTTCTGACACCATGAACTGCTGGCCTCTGCATTGTGCCTCTCTGCCTTGGATCCAGCCAAGTATGGACTGAAACCTCCAATAACTGTGAGCTAAAGAAATCTTTCCTTCCTTCATTTTGGATATTGGGTATTTGTTTCAGCAACGAGTAAAAAAAAACCTAAGACAGAAGCAATCAAGGGACTTCTAGTGATGGCTGACTCTCCAGGATCCTGTGAAAAGTTTCTGGAGTATACATTGAACACACTAGCTACCAGCTACTCTGTAACTTGTGCTTTCAGACATGTAACCACGTAACCACATGACATGTAACTATCATACTCACAGGTTGTAAGAGCTGGCAGACAGTCCATGGATCACACAAGCATGATTAAATATTAAAAATACAGTCTACTCAGGTGCTTCTAATCTTTTAAATAATTTATTACTTTTAAATAAAGAATAACTATAAATATTCTCAGTAAGATAGAATTTTAACAATGAAATTGAATTCTTTGTTGTGCATATAATTTGGAATAGCTTGTTCTCACCTGTCAGAACACTATTAACACTTAGTCATGGTTAAAATCTTAAAACTTTAATCAAACATCATCCCTGGATAGCTAGCTAGTGCTATCATACTTGAAACCTTTACTCATGACCACACTAAGATAGCTTCTGCATTCTCCTTGTCTTAATTTATAGCTTTCCTGACTGTCTCTTAGACAAAGACATTTCTTATGCAATTGTGCTGCATAAATGTGGGTGGTGATATTAACCTTTCATTTCTAGCAGAGAAGATGAGCTTTCAAATTAATGAGCATATGCTGTTTGCTAAAAAATTAAACCATTTCCTTGTAGTTCTACATTTCCTCAACAGCTTGGGTTTACAATATCTTATTTCAAATTCCTACTTTAGATGATGCTATATGTGTATGTAAATTTTAGCCATTATCACTGGGGGAAAATGCACCCTATACCTGTACCTTAATGGAAGAAAGGTGTAGCTGGCTTACAGGTTCACTGGGTTCAGTTCGGGTTGGATGGTTCCAGCGCAGCAAAAGAAAGTCATGGCAAAGGACAACTGCTCCCCTCCTGGTTTCACCTCCCAAAGGAAATTCAACTGTGAATTTACCAGTGGATGAATTTACCAATAGTTGTTGAGCTCCTATGATCGAATCACCTTCCAAAATCCACAACTCTGAACACAAGACTTTAAAGGAGCATTTTTGATCGAAACCAAAACTGTGTGTATGTGCTTGTAAATGTATGACTATACTGTATTAATTGTTCTAGCATCTTACCCTAAAGGATAATGTAAACCAAGCAATATTTTAGAGCACATGGAAAATCCAGTGGAAAATAAAAGGAACATTTTCACTTGGATTTTGTAGTTAAGAAATTAAATCCTTGGCAGAAAGGGCCAGGGAGATAGCTCTGTGGCACAAGTGTCTGCCTGGCAAGTTCAAGGTTGTGAGTTTGGGCCCCAGTCCCTCACCCCCCATAAATCCTCGACGGGCATGGTGTCACATGCCTGTAATCCCAGCACTTGGAAGGCTGAGGCAGGAGGATCAGTGCAAGTTCAAGACCAGACTAGGCTACAAATGTGAGCTCAAGACCAGCCTGAACTGCATACTAAGACCCTGTCTCAAAAAGACAAAAAAAAAAAAAGAAAGAAAGAAAGAAAGAAAGAAATTAAATCCTTCTTTAAAAATTCACTAGTTATATAAACTTGGAAATTCAACTACTCTTTGCGTCCTTATATTCAATTGTAAACTAGTAGTGCCCACCTACAACAGTTGCTGTGATCTAATGTAAGGTGAATTTTGTCTCACAATTTAATATTATGTCAAGCATTCTATTAAAATTAGAATTTTTCTCAGTCACAGTTATCTAGTCCTACTTTTCCAGTGTTTTAAGTCATTTAAGTAGTGTTTTACTTGGTATACCTTGCAATATTGACAATTTTTCAACCACAAAGATTGTATTTCTCTGAAACTTCTGCGAAGTATGAAAGATAGTAGATTCTCAATAAAACGTTTGGGTTAACGAAAATGTTCAGGACTATTTATCTATTTATTTGTATTTTAGTAAGGGTCTAAAGGATCTGCAGTGTCTCAGAAGGTAGATCCAACTCGTGGTGATTCACCTGTGTTCAGCCTCCCAGACCTGGGTTTCCAGTCACGCGCCACCATGTGACCTCAGTGTGCCCTGTGGGCAGGTGTCGAACCCTGGCTGCTGCATCTGCCTAAGCATGGCTACATTTTTTAAAAGAGAATATTATGTTCCTGAAAGTCATAGCTAAAATTTGTAGCCACTGTCTGCTTGTATTATGTTCATGCACACCAGCTGGAGAGCCTCCAGGAAGAGGAAGTCCTTATTCCCTGAGTGATGGGCACCGCTCTTCTGTGCCTGTAAAGTCCCAGCGAGGTTCAGCCACCAAAGAAGACTAGCCTAAAAGGAACATCTAAATTCCCACCTAATGTAGCCATATTCATCTATGGGATTTGTGTCTTATTAAACTAATCCAGTTTCATAGATTACTGAAGTAATTTGACTTTTCCCTTTTCAACTTATAGCTTCCTTTATTATATTTTGTCTGGGTTTTGGAAGGAACTTTGAGAAGGGTCATATTGAATGATGTAAAAAAATATACCCTTCCAAATTAAACTAGTCAGACCATATAGTATCAGTGGGGAAAATAGCTGTGAAAAGATGATAAATTGAGATTTGACTAGAAAAAGGTGTTAAAGGAAAACTAACAAGTAGCAATTTAAGCATGTAAGGAATGATTAAAGAGGTAGGTCACTGGGGTGTGTGGAGCTGTAGATCAAAGATTACACAGACTTCCAAAAGTTAAGGCTAAGAATATAAGTAAAGGCAGGAGACAGCAAGTATTAACAAGAATGAAAATATTCAGATTAGCTCCTTGTGTATTCAACCCCAGATCATGGAATTCTCATTGTATATTGTGCTTAAGTGTTTGAAAGTGTGGGTTTAAACTATTGTTTGAAATTGCACTACATATACATACAAGTGGAAACTAACTTAAGCGATTCAAAAAGTACTTATCATCTACCACATATGAAGAAATATTATGTATTACTGCCAAATAAAATCAAACCATTTCCTTGTAATTCCATATTTTCTCAACACTTTTTTTTAGAATTATTTATTTCAAATTTTTACTGTAGAGGATGTGCTATTGTTATATGCATAGTGTGTAGCAATATTTCATGAATAAAAATTAGCCAATAACACTTATAGTACTAATGAAACTTATAAACATATCAGAGACATAAAGAAAAACCCACATGAGGTTGAATATTGTACTTTTGATATGAAATTATATTTATTGTAATTCTCAAATACATGATCATAAGAATCAACTGAGAAATTTATATAAAACACAAAGTGCTTTTGTTATGTCCAAGATCTGTTTCAGTATTATAGAAAAGTACATACTATAAGTAAAATTTTAAATACAAAATCAGCCATATGAATGTGAAATGTAGTCATAAAAAGTTCAAACCCTTTCTTCAAGATGGTCAATGATACATATTAATGAAAAGGTGGAGTGAAAACTGAGAGAAGATATAAAATACTACGTAAGAAGATTTACAATATCATGACTAGGACTTCCTAATATAATAATGTAGATACATAGAAGACTAGTGTTTCTCAGAAATCATCAATAATGATACTTTTGACAACAGATAAGAGAGCTACACAGAATCCTCCATGATTCAGGTGAATATTGCAGGAGCTACCTATTAAAGTTTCTTTACATGGACAGCATATGAGATATAAAAAAGATGCACAGAAGCAGCACAGTAATACTTGGACAGGTAGAAAGGAGTTTAGATTTTAAAGTTTCTCTGGTGGAACTTGCATTGCATTAAGTCAACTAATATACAGATATGAATGGAGCGAAAAATCAATTCAGGCCTCAACAGTTTCCACACTTAATACTTACACAATATCGACCTGGAGGGATGCCAAAACAACAACAACAACAACAAAAAAAAGCTGTGACTTCTGGTCAGAGACTATAAAGAGAAATATGAAGACTTAGAATAGGAATTTTGACATCGTGTTTATTAAGATGTGAATTGGGGGCCCGGTGGGATGGCTCAGTGGTTTAAAGCGCCTGCTTGGGGAAGCTTGGGCGGCTTCAGGGACCATGGTTTGATCCCTGGCACCACATGCTGCACCAGCCCTGCCCTCGGGGTGGGCTGAGCCGGCCATAAAAATGAGTGAATAAACAAACAAAGGCTCTGAAACAAGAATAAAAATAATAAATAAAATTAAAAAATTATAAAAAAAAAAACAGCCTTAAGATGTGAATTGAAACACGGATGATTAATGTAATAAATGGGGAGAAAATAAAGAAAACCAATGAAGAAAGACACTGAAGGAAAAGGCAGTTGAAAAAGAAAAGAGAACGAGAGTGGATAATCAGGAAGCAAAAAAGGACCTCAGAAATTTGTATTTTCATTCACAATAATGGGATGATAATGCTAAATATTGGGTAAATTTTTAATGGAATAAAGAGTAAGACACCCTGTATTTGACTCATTATGAGGTAATGAAGTTCTGTGACTATGATACATGCCTAATGCTGATCTATACCAAGAATCTGGTCTCCCTTTCTCCAGGCACTAACTCGCCATATTCTGATGACGCCCATCAGCATCATTACCTCTTTGATCAAAGCCTGCAAAGGCACTCATGAAAGCCATCCTCCTCTGTGATAACCACCTTATGAAGTTAAATCAGAGACAGCAGAGAGACATTGAAGACTTCACTACTGTTCACCAAAGCTTTCACAGAAGAACCTGGTCCCTGGTGAAACTGTTCAGTTCAGCAGAGGCAGGTACTTCAGATACTTGGCTATGTGTGCAGAAGAGAAAAAGATACAGGTTAATAAAAAAAAAGAATGGAAGAACTGTTGTCCAAGGGTGAACTATTTTCAAACACAGAAAACATGAATATGGGAGTGGGACAAAAAAGGAATACAGTAGTGGACATGAACCAAAAAGAGCCCTTAGAGAGGAAATAAAATGGATGCCCCACAGAGGCAGGAAGAGCTGAGGAAGAAGAAAATTGCTTGCTAACTAGTGATTTTCTGAGGTCTAAGGTATCCTGTGGAGAATGCGGGAGCTCATAACCTCAGAAACCAGCTTCTGAGGGTCAACATCACCTCCCAGGATATTTCTAAAACTGTGTGAGATACCTTATTGTATCTCCTTCATGCCTTAGAAAACTCATTTTAGGATACTATATAACAAGGCTGAGGCCGCTACTGCCAAGCTCTGTGTCTGGCTGTGGTGTTGTGGTTCCATGAGGAAAAAGCTCTTGCCCAAGGCCTCGGAAATCTGTGCCTGTGGGAGATCCAGTAGGCATGAGAAGAAACAGTCCCCTTGCAGTAGGATGTAGTGCAGGACCTCAGAAAGATGTAACAGCCATGCTGAAGTTATTCAAGGACAGAATGTGGAACAAGAGGGGAATGTTTCAGGCAAGAGAAAGAGAGTATGGAAACACACTGAGAATGTGATAGAAAAACCTGTGTAAAGTTACAATTATGATGAAATGACATGTAAACAGTATCTGATTTACTAAATTAAATTTAGCAAGCTCATATAAAATGACTAAATAAGGAATATAATCTGATGAAGTACAACAGACTGAGAATTCATTTTACTGGAAAATGTTAAAAATCAGGTTTATTTTTAATGCAATGAATGCTAAGTGCATGCTAAAAGCAACATTACTTAACATACTATGTCAGTCAGGGATTTAGAATAACAGATATAACTTAAGATGCACAAATCAGTAAGAAGTTCTAATATTGGCTTATGATGGTGAGCCAGAGAGTTAAATGAGGAAGCCTGCAGCAGAAACCCGCACACCGAGAGAGTTAGTCTGCGGTTTATAGCTCACTGTAGTGTTTTCTGGAAGTCTGTATCAGGAGGTCAGTGGGCTGTGACGGAAGGCTGACGAGTCTACACCAGAAGGCTGCAGCACCCACAGCAGAAGCCGCGGAGTCTGCTGCGGAAGCCAGGAGATGATGTCCAAGATGACTGCGAAGACTGGAGCTCCTGTGAGGAAATCAACTGCACCACCTTTTTAAAATTTTCTTTTATGTCCTTTAAGTGATAAGTCACTCTAGGGTGTGGAATTGCTGAGCTGATTTAGTTAAACTTTTAACTTCTCAAGCTGACACCATGTATCAGCCACTACATGTATATAATGTAATAAATTTTCTCACTAGCACCATTAAACTCTGCATATACATAGGCATTTTTCTTTATATTATTTTTATTTATATATTTTGTATATATTGTTTCTAAATTTTATACTATGTTTAATTTAATCTGACCTTAATAATTTAGATGGAAATAGTTTTTTTCATCGTATTTAAATAAAATGTAGGGGCCTGGCAGGATGGCTCAGTGGTCTAAATCACCTGCTTAGGAAAGCTTAGGCAGCTGCAGGAACCGCGATTGGATGCCAGGCACCACATGCTGCACCAGCCCTGCCCTCAGGGCAGGCTGAGCCAGCCATAAAAATAAATAAATAAACAAACAAAAGTTCTGAAACAAGAAAAAATTTTTTTAAAAAACTAGAAAAATTCTTAAAAATAAATAAATAAATAAATGGAATGTATTTAAAAATCCATCTCCAAGCTGCAATTCAACATTTCATATGAGTTCTGCTCATTTCTGTGAAATGTATTTTTCATTGTATTGCTTCATTTTTGTTTTCTAGGCAAGCTTTTTAATATTTTCAATTCTTTCTCCTTTAAACTCTTGATGCCTTATGAATTTATGGAATTATTTATATAGAATGTAGCTTTCAAAGAGGGTCATATTATCGATTGTATTGAAAAGAACAACAACAACCCCAGCTTTACAGCTAGAGTTCCTCAGGTCACTGTTTTCTCATTCCCTGTCAGGCATGATTTTGGGGAATACCAATTTGTCTTAAATTTTGTTTCCTTATCTTTTAGATGCAAATACTTGGCCTTCCTTGAGATGATCTGGTCCTTCAGGTTTCAATTAAAACGTTGCATTTTCAGTTGAGAAATTTAAGTTTGGAGAAGATAACTTGCAGGCATAAAACACCAATGAGTTATAAATATGTGCAGAAATATTTAGTACAAAACTTACAAATGACTGAAAATGGATGTAAGAGAAATGTTCATCAATGTGGAATTGCTGAAGAACACACTTCATCTTTGTGGTGTAATTAAAACAGACATGTTGCTAATACCAATATCTGCTGGTGAAACTCACCATGTTCAACACATAGGCATCCATGTTATGCACTGAGATGAAAGCAGCACAGAAAATCGTGAAATTTTGAGTTCACTGCAGTAGCAAAGCTACTGCAATAGCCAACCAATGCCCCTAGGTACTGACAGAGGCAGTTGTACTGCAGGTGGTGCAAGATGCCTGTGAGCCAGACTGCAAAGAGGACAGAGGTCATGGGCATGCCACAGAGGTCATGGCTGTCACTCCCAGGTTGTCAGGGTGGGCTTAACCAGGGAAGAACTGCAAAATGCAAGTTGTTCAGTTCCGCACTGATTTCTGAATGTAGAGATTGTAGTAAATAATATAAACAAATATTGTGGGTCATCATAAAGCTTCCATTTGATTCTGAACAAAAAAGCCATCCTGGAATCGTACCATTCCATCAAAGCACACATAAAAATACTACTGTGCTGCCAAAGTCTGCACAATGGTTCTACAAGTTGTACATATAAATGTACTTTGTGAAAATTCTGCTGTTTTTTTGTTCGATATTTTTTCCTTTTGACTTGAACTGGTGAATATACAGTCTTACCATAAACCAAATTGCTCTGGAGCTACTATTAAGGGTTGAAAAGTAAGACTCATAACAAAAGAGTCTAATGCGAGCATCAGTAACTTATATTCCTGTGCAGTTACCAGGCTCCACTTGCACTTTTGTCCTAACTCCACTCGTATTTTTATAGTTTGAAGTGTAAAATGTAGTTAGCATCTTTTATTTCTCCTGTTTCTAAATTTTAATATTTTCATAATGTGTGATGTATTTTGGCTTATTTATGTTAATTATGTTTCCAACACAATTCTCTGCCTGAAGGGTAGGATGCAAGAAATATTCCTAAAGTCAGGGCAAAATAAATGATAGTTTTCAAATCTTAACTGGTAATTATCATTATTCCTTAGGGTAATCCAGAGAAAAATTAAAGGACAGTATAATATGAACTAAAAGTCTAAAGTTAATGATTATAGAGGTTAAAATATAGATGATTTATTAAATTTAGCGCAAACCAATCCAAGTGTAAAATAGAATAGCAATGCCCAATATAACATTTGTAGCCAAGGAGACGCAAAAGGGAGGTCCTTGGTTAAAAATATAAAGCACACACCATTCAAGTATTCCACGTGGAAATGTTAAAGAACAATTTAACATTTTTTAAAATTATAACCAAGGGTGAGACAAATTCTAAAAGTTTTAATTGTGAGCTAAGTACTTTAGAGTAAAACACATTCCTCATAAAGATGATTCTATCTTTGCCTAAAAAGTACTGCTTAAGGTTTTTATTTATTATAAACTTTTGCTTTGACAGCAATTCAAAACAAAACACTAGTCATTTTGGCTTTCAAGTCAAACTTGCTTCTGGTCATTTTTAATTCACCCTAACCTACTGGGGCTGCAATAACAGAATCCCATATATCAGGCAATGCATAACTTTGAATTTATTTTCCACAGTTTTAAAATTAAGCAGTTCAAGACCAAGACATCAGAATCTTTGAAGTCAGAGTCCACTTCCTAGTTTATACATGGTATCTTCTTATTGTGTCCCTGCATGGCCATCCTTCTGCCTTAAGAGAGAGCAATGGGGAAAGCTGAGGAGAGAGGGATCAAGGGAGAGAAAGAGAGAGAGATTGAGAGTCAGAAAGAGAAGGAAAGAGAAAGAGAAACAGAAAGAAAGAGAAAGAGAAAGGGAAAGAGAGAAAGTGAATGAGATGTGATGTCTCTTTGTCTTTTTACTAGGGCACCAGTGCTTTTGAGTGAGGGCCTCAGTGTTATGACCTCATTTAACTAAACTCTTGATCTTTAGGCCCTTTCTCCAATGCACCAGTGCTTTTGAGTGAGGGCCTCAGTGTTATGACCTCATTTAACTAAACTCTTGATCTTTAGGCCCTTTCTCCAATGCAGTTATCCTGAGAGTTGGTACCTCAACACATGGATTTTATGGGACATAATATAATCCATAATACTTCTATGAAGAGATATTAATAATTTTTTTTGTCTTTTTGAGACAGAGTCTCAATATGCAGTCTAGGCTAGCTCACTTTTGTAGCCCAGGCTGGTCTCAAACTTGCACTGATCCTCCTGCCTCAGCCTCCCAAGTGCTGGGATTGCAGGCGTGCACCACCAGGCCCAGCCAAGATATATCCATTATTGTACTTCCTCAAAATTCAGAAAAACTTGAAGAATCTCTGCTTTGGGTTAACAGCTTTAAAATAACTACACCCTGAACTTTAGGACAGAAATCCTCAGAAACTTATTCTATATAATTTATGCGTGGAATGTTCTACAGGTATGCTGAAAGAAAATTATTCAGAAAAAAAGCAAGTTTAGTGCAATTTATGAATTTATGTTATAAAATGAAAGAATACTTCTCCACACAAACTCCCAAGATGGTACCCAAATAACTTTTGTTTGAGGAAACAGAAGACCTTTTGAGTATGTAAGATGAGGGAACAGATGGGAGTCCTGTTAAATTTGTTCCTGAGCATATTAAAGTGCGTTTGTATGAAAGACAAGCCAAGATGCAGGAAAAGTACAGCTAATACAAGAGTAGTTAACAATTTTTATCATAATTTACTGGCCAATAATTGGTTAGGTGGAACTTAGAGAATGTCATTTTCCTTTAGTACTTTCACTGAACAATTTTATTCTGTAAAATTGGAAGTTGACAAAAGTGCTTTTATGTGTCTCATTAAAGTGTTGCCTTTCAACAGAAAGCATACCTGAGAGGATGAGATATTTCACTTATGATACTTAATTATAGCACTAGGGAGGCTGAGGCAGGAAGATCGGTGCGAGTTTGAGACCAGCCTGGGCTACAAAAGTGAGCTCAAGACCAGCCTGAACTGCATAGTGAGACCCTGTCTCAAAAAGGCAAAAAAAAAAAAAAAAAAAAAGATGCTTAATTATAAATACAGAAGAATTTTCCAA
The DNA here is from genome assembly GCA_004027025.1 of Myocastor coypus. NCBI lineage: Eukaryota > Metazoa > Chordata > Mammalia > Rodentia > Myocastoridae > Myocastor > Myocastor coypus. The sequence goes on from PVJA010025042.1 coordinate 27,622, forward strand.
TATTTGTACTCAACACAGTCTAAGCAGAAATTAATAGAAACGAAGGAGGAATCCAGGAAGTGTCTATGAGGAGCATGCTGGTTTTCATAATTCCCCTTGTCATTCTCTGAGGTCACAAATGTTATCACTACCAAACTTAGGGCACCAGTACTTTGTTTTAGCATGAGATAAGCTGCTATCTCTCTTGCCAGGGAAGATCCGAACACACAATCTAAGTTTGTCCTTTCTGTCCTTAGAGTGCAGTGAGGGTTTTGTTATGGTTTGGTTTGCTTTTTGTTTTTTGATGCTGTTTCCAGCTAGATTCATGACATCAGTCTCTGTCCTGATGCACTCTCAGTGTATGGTTCTTTTAAGGCCAATTGGGAAACACTTTGCAATATACTGTGAGTCTTCGCCATGCTGCCCCTACTGACTGCTGTATTCCCAATCTTATAACTTTCTCAGAGACAACTTCATGGGAAGTAAAAAGGAATGGGATAGCAGCAAAGGCAATGGCTTCTAAAGGAGCATTGGATTTGAAAAGGATAAAAAAGCTGGAAATTAGGGTATGAAATAAACGCTAACTTGATGCACTGTGAATAAGTACTAGTGAAATTTTTAAAGGAATAACTTAAAATTAAAAACCCAGCCAGACTGTTGAGAGCCCTTCTTCACAGTGACTACATAAAGTGCTCTAGTTGAACTCCAGCTCACACTGGACTCCAGTTCCTGTACTGGGCTGCTCCTGCACTGGGGTCTCCCCAGCCAGGACTTCATCAGAAGTCTAAGGGCGTCCAGGTCCTTGGAGGCTCGCTTCTCTACACTTCACATCGTGGGCACTGGTCTTTCAGACAAACATTCACCTAGTTCTTTGCACATGGCCACATAGGCTGTGCTGTAAACTCATCAGTATCTGCTAGTATTTCTCTGGGTCTTTATCAATGATTTTTGCAGTTTTTGAAAGACACGTTACGGTTTGTGCCTGGAGGTGCCTCCAAAGTCTCATGTGATCATGATGGGGGACAGACTTTTCTGAGGCAACAGAATCTACATAGTTTCCGTATGTAGCATTAGGATTAGGGCTGTAAGTACTACACCTACTTTAGGGTGGGAATGCTTGCATGCAAGGTAAAAGAGGAAGAAAAAGGTTTGCTTCTCCCCTTTTTTACTGTTGTTACTTTTGCTGTTTTCTGTCTCTATAAATTGTTGCCCTCTGCCATGTGCCATCCTGCCTTGGAGCCAGTGATTTATGGTCTAAAGTCTCTACAAACTGTGAGCTAAATAATGTCTTCCTTTGTTAATTTTGGATGCCAGGTATTTTGTCTCAGCAAAGAGAGAAAAGTACCTGAGACACAAATATTACATCCATCTTATCACACATTGTGCTGTTGTTCATTTGTTCTCAGACATGATATTGACCATATTTTGTCTCGCTTCTCTGATAATAGAAGCCAGTTTTAATTGTCATCTTTTCCCCTCTCTTTAGTCCTATAATCCCTGTCATCAGACTCCCTGAAGCACTATGCACAGATCACTCCTCTTCTGAGGTCTTTACCTCTCTAAATGGCTATTTGCAGGCTTTGTCTTCCTCAGTTTCTTTGTTTTGTACCGTTGAGCCATTTTTCTTGCTTTCAGAATTCTACATCCATCCCAGTGTTCTTAATTTCTGATTCAGTGTAAGATTTGAGTGCCTGATAGAAAAAGTCAAAGAAGTGCTCTTGATGTTATGGAATAAAGCTCACGTGTTGTAAAATTCAGTTACATTATTTCAGTTAATATGGCTACTTAAGTCTATAACACAATTTACTCAACTGGAACAATATGAATTCCAATAGAAAACCACAGGACATAATTCAGTGTTTGAGATTAATAATTTAGTAAAAGAATTTGAACTTTAAAAAATAATTATGTGTCTGGTATGGGGTCTCACTACACAGTTGGCACTCATAGTGACATGTATGGAGCTGTGGTATCTAGAAAATCAGTCAGAGTTGTGTAGGCAGGACTAGGGCTCCGTGTCTAAAGCAAACAAGCTACCTCAGTCCTGAGAGAAGCATCCTGACTGGTTCATGCCAGCTACTCATCACTAGAGAGCCTTGTATCATATGTTACTGACTTTGCAAAGGTACAAATCATCATGGGGTTCTCTGTATTGGCCAGTGAGTCTTGCCCATGAGGTAGACTACTGGCTTCCTAGCCCAGCTTTTCTCTTCTTGTCTGTCTTTTTCATTCTTGTCACCTTGTCTCCCCAGGTAGAACCATTCAACATAAGACCAGTCAATACCTACATTTGGCACCCGAGCAGGAAGCCTGGTATGAGATAAGTGAGGGCCAAGGAATCACTTCCAAACAGCGCACAGAAGGGAGGGAAATGACTATGGGATCCTGTGGCCTTGGCATTGGCTATGCACATTGCAGACAGCTCACATTTGTTAGGCTCAAGATTGTGTCTATGTTTAAAATCTGGACAAAGATGAAATACTTAGTGGTTTTAAGGAGTCACAGATCGGAACTTCTGCCTCAAGGGAAGTAGAGCCATTTTCTTTATCTTTCTTGCAATGGGCATGGAAAGAAGGTAGGCAGGCGAGGGAGTCCATGGAGAGTTTTCCACAACTTTGCCCTGATTCTGAAGTTCTAGTCCCTAATAATCGAGGACAAGTTGTATGTCTTCATGAATTCCACCTTATAAAACCTTCGAAATACTGAAACATGCTGTTGTTAGTTATGGCCCTACTGCTCCCTTTATCTTGATTTGAGCAAAAAAGCTAGGACAACAGATTATGGCCCCAAATGATTGGAAAGGACTAGCTTAAGTATGTTTGAATCCAGACTATTTACTGTGCAATGGAAATTTTGAATATTGCAAGGAGTGGGCAGCTTGAGAGGGGATTCGCAATTTAGCCATTACAAAAGATTTGCTAATTGCAAATGGGTGCTTTTCTCACACAAACAATCAACTTACCTTTGCATTGCAAATATATGAGCAAACAAGTAGCTGCAGAGAGTCTGGAGGAAAGTTCTTTACAAGAGTGAAACTTTCCTTAACTTGGCTTCTATTCGGCTAAGCCCTGAGGCACCTTTCCAATTGTTGCAAGCTACTGAGAGGATCATCAGTGACATGGAATCTAGCAAATTAATAGCTAAACAATTGGCTTTCAAAAAATGAAAATAAATGCTGTAAAGAGGCTTTAGAAGCCCATAAAAAGTGGGCTATGCTTCCTGATTCAGATTTGTACAGCTAATGGCTTCTCGCACATGGTGGGAGGGGGGGGAGCTTACTGAGATTATTCATCCACAGACTATAAAAGGGGAAGTAAGGTTGCTTGTTTCTTTTTTTTTTTTCCCCCAATTCTTTTATTGTTTAAATTTAACAATGGTTATATTACATATTTTCATCATCGGATCAGTTTAGATTAATACATATAGGTATATAAGATTGATCAAACAACTAAACATCAACCTTTCTAAATCCACATTACTTTTTTTTTTTCTTTTTCCCCTTTTTTTCTTTGAAAGTTGACATATTGCATATTGTCCTCACAATCATTCTATAGAGTGCAGTGTGTGGGCATGACCCACCTCCCTATTAATGTTGCA
>PVJA010025043.1:0-31209 GCA_004027025.1 Myocastor coypus
TAAAAAAAAAAAAAAAAAGAAAAACCAAATAGGTATCATGAATTTCATTCAAGGGATTACGAATCTACATGCTGGGTTTTTTTATTAGTCCATCTTAAGATTTCATCTATATCCTTCATCAAGACAATTTTTTAAAATTTTTCTCCCCGTCCTTCCTCCCTTCCTCCCTTCCTCCCTTCCTCCTCTCTCTCTCTCTCTCTCTCTCTCTCCAGATTAAAACCAGGGCTTCCACACCGAGCTACATTCCAATCTCTTTTTCTCTTCACTCTGACCCAGGAGCTCACCGCTGCCTGGGGTGGGTTTGACTATTCAGTTCTCCTGTCCTGGCACCGTGGAGTTCTGGGGTGCCACTTGGTGACACGCGTGTGCCACCATGCCTGGCTCTTCTCAGTCCAGAGCAGATGTTTCCTAAGGTTCTTCCTGCTTCTTAACCGCATATATCTTCTCCTACCATGCTCAAAATTAGTCTTTGCCTCCTGTAGACTAGGCTTAATATACTGGGGTATTTTTGTAGCTTAGAAAGACAACTGCTGTGTAGCTTTTAGCTTTTTAAAAAAGCAACTTCACTGAAGCATAACATGCTCCATAAAATTCGCTTGCCTTGTGTGTATAATGCAAAAAGCTTTGTTAAATTTGCAGAACTGTTTGGGCAGCATGATAATCCAACTGCAGGACATTTAAGGGCAAGACTGTGTCTATGTGGCCACTGCTGCTCCAACCTCCGATGGCCACCAGCCATTGTTCACTGTCCATCCCATGAGCCACTCTAGCCCCTGCAACTGCATGCACCGTCCTCCTGAGGAAACTGCGGCGTGCATAATGGGAAGACCTGGGTCTGATCCTGAGCCTTTTGACTCCAGGCTCATCATCTTTTCCGTAGGGCTTGAAAAGGTCAAGAGCAGCCTCTTTCCAGACAGGACCGGAAACAAAGTCACCGAGGGCTGGGCTCTGGAGAGAGCAGTGACCGCAGAGCCATCATGAACTTGGTGACCTCTAGGCTCCTGCCAATTCTGAGCTCCTGGGATTCTGCAGACCCCTAAAATGCCTCCAGCTAAGCCAGGGACTTACTTTTTTTTTTTTTCTTGTTTCAGAACTTTTGTTTGTTTTATTTATTTTTATGGCCGGCTCAGCCTGCCCCGAGGACAGGGCCGGCGCAGCATGTGGTGCCGGGATCAAACTGTGGTCCCTGCAGCCACCTAAGCTTTCCCAAGCAGGCGCTTTAGACTACTGAGCCATCCTGCCAGGCCCCGAGCCAGGGACTTACTTGAATGAATAGATAAGAATGATGCATCATGAATAGACTAATTGCAGATAAGAGGACCGCCTCTATAGTGCACGGTGTGCTCCCTTAAGCACTGTACACGCCCCCCAGGGACACCGCGTGCAGTCACCATCTGCATTATCAGCGAAGAGGTGTTTGGCAAAGCAAGAGGGTGCGTCCACCCAGCGGCCCTGCATCCAAACTCCCACACTTCAACCATAGTGCTGTCCACATCAGCGAAACCTTTGAGTAGATTTACGGTCTCACTTTTTAAATAGGAAGGTGGTGCTTCTGATGTGATTGTCCCAGTATGCAGCTGTCCCTTACACACAAGAAGACCCAGCCATGCCTGTGCCATGATCAGGAAACGGCTCATGCCCTGCTCTTGTTTTTATTGGCAGTGCACGACTTCTCTGTCCATTCACACAGCAGCCCAGACCCGCCCTCAGCCCTCCGCCCTGCTCCAGTGTTGCCTGCTTCTGCATCACCGTGTTGTCGGGATTACAGGTGCATCCTCTGCTCTCTGCCTGAGCTAGGCATGGACCTAGAAAGAGACTCCCAACCCATCACTTGGACCCTGGTGTGACACAGCGGTCACTACCGTCCCCAAATAGAGATGCAGAGCCCAGGCTTAGCTCAAGTAGGTTTAGAGTAAAAGACAGTCCGACACCAACACTGCACTGCCCACGTGAAGAATTTTATAACTCATGGTTGTTTCTCGGTGTTTATAAAAAATTTTATGACACTGTTATGACCAACGTGATTTTTGTTGACAAAGAGCAGTGCCCTCTATTTCTATCGCTTCATCATTAATGATGATTCTATGAAGATGGGACAGTTGTCTGTGGTTAATAACTAGCATCACCAACCTCAGTAGTATTAAAAATGGTGAATACATGGCATGCTATGTCTAATGCATTTACTCCTGAGCTTCTGACTCAAAGAATACATGCAGCACTTTGCCTGTTGGGATATTCTAAATCCTCATCCTTAGAGATGTGAAGACTAAGTTATCAATATGCTAAGGCATTCTCCCAAGGTTCATCCAGCCAATAAGAGTGGGGGGTGGGTGGAGATTTCATATCAGTCTTTGCCACAACACAGGCTTGGTAACAGTGTAAACAGCATGGCCTTGTCCAAAGCCGCAGAGACCATAAATCTCAGAAGGCAGAGCTGAACCTAAACCCCTCTTTCTGAATTCCCGGATGGTGGTGGTAGTGGTACTGCTGCTACTCCCTTCTCTCCAGCTGCTCCTGCCCTTCCTCCTCCTCCTCCTCCTCTTCCTCCTCCTCCTCTTTTCCTTTTCAAACTTTGCTACAGCAACATGAAAGCAGGTTGCTCTGTGGATGCTCCTTGAGACCATGCCACTAAGTGAAGAAAATCACACAAACACACAACATATAAATACCACGTTTCTCTGGTATGAAAAACGGGAAGTGTAAATAGGGACCAAAGTGTATAACAGAAATGGTGAAATAGGAAGAAAATGTTCAAATAGAGAGGAGAACTAGGGAGGGGGAAGAAGAGATGGGAAAGGTTAAAAATAAAAATGGATCCTGCATGCCATGCCAGCCCCACTCCCGGGGCACACTGAGCCAGCGACAGAATCCAAGTACGGAGGCGCATGCCTGCAATCCCAGCACTGAGGTGGCTGAAAGCAGGAGGATCACTACAAGGCCAAGCTGTGCAGTGAGACCCTATACCAAATGCACAAATGAAAAGAAACAAGAAAGAGGGAAAGAAATAGAAACCATGGTTTGTAAATGGAGAAGGAAAGAGGCCTCAAAGGGAGGGGAGGAGAGTGGGCAGAAAGAGTCCACTGTGGCCTGTGCAGGTACAAACTCTGCATGATGGATTCTCTGTGCTGCATCGTTAGCATACCTAAGATAGGCAACAAAGTCTAACCAAAGAGAAAACACACTTGGCCTATTGCCTTTAAAAACCAAATAAAAAGTGCATCTGAACCAAGGCCCTAAATTCAAGGCTCACACGATTCTTCACCTCTTCTGTGAGCCAGCAGGAAGGCTCGGCTTCCCTAGAGTGGACAGCGGCTAAGAACCTGCCTTCAGACCGGGAAACGTGTAGGCCTGAGCTGTTTTGCTAGGTTTATCTTTCTCCTTGAATAAATTTGTTGTAGAATATTTTTACAAGATATCTCTTCAGAAAATAAACAACAAACTAAAACTGTAAGATTGTTTGAACGTTCTTTCCTAGCTCTTACTGAGGTGCCTGGAGCTAGGGGCACTAGATAATACCTCCTTTTCGATTTCCTTCTTTATGAGCAAGGTTTTTAGTAATATAGTGTGGCCGGTGTTCATCTGTGACTGAAGAAGGACCGTGAGTCACAAGGTGCTGACAAAGAGGTATAAAGGAAAGTAGCCCAAGAAAAAATGACAGCAGGAAGTGTGTCCTTCTGGAAAAGGCACTTCCACCAGAACATCTCAGGCTGTGTCTCTCCTTGGTGGTTGGACTGGATTTCCTAGAAAACATTTGTTCAACCTTCGCAGGGCTTTTCTTGCTACTTTCTCTGTTTTGACAAGCTATACATCTCTCATTGTATTTCTTACCTATTTCTTTGACCACGGGTTTTGAAATTTATAGATATTTTAAATATGGAACTAGTAGCCGGGCGTGGTGGCGCACGCCTGTAATCCCAGCACTCGGGAGGCTGAGGCAGGAGGATCGGTGACAGTTTGAGACCAGCCTGGGCTACAAAACTGAGCTCAAGGCCAGCCTGAACTGTACAGCGAGACCCTGTCTCAAAAAGACAATAAATAAATAAATAAATAAATAAGGAACTAGTGATGATCGCTGCTGTCTTAGTTACTTTCTTATTCCTAGACAAAATACCAGATGACCCCAGGCAGAAAGAGGAAAGGGTTACTTTAGCTCCCAGTTTATAGGGGTTCCAGTCCATGGTTGGTGTCGGGTTCCACACCAGGGTAGCATGGTAAGGAGCATCGCAGAAGAGAAGCAGTCCCTGGGCCAGAGAGGCGGGAGCCAAGAGCCTTCCTTTCCCTCTTTTTTTTTTTTTTTTTTTTTTTTTTTGCTTTTTGAGACAGGGTCTCACTGTGCAGCTCAGGCTGGCTTTGAGCTCACTTTTGTAGCCCAGGCTGGTCTTGAACTCCCAGCAATCCTCCTGCCTCAGCCTCCCAAGTGCTGGGATTACAGGCGTGAGCCACCATGCCCGGCTTCCCTCTTAATTTTATTTTATTTATTTTAGGGAAGGGTCTACAGGGACAGAGTATTTCAGGAAATGGTCTACAGGGACAAGGTGTTCAGGGTCTCACTACTAGATCAGACTCATAGCAATCCCTCTGTTTACATCCTCTCAAGAGCACGATGGGCCCAAGGATCAAACCCCCGGCCCCTGCGCCTGCTTGCAGATGCTTTAATCCACTGAGCTATTTAGCCAGTCCTCTTCCCTTTTAATTTTATTTAGCCTATATGCCTACTGGTTGGTGCCACTCACATCGTGGTGGGTCTCCTGTTGGGGGTAAATCCATTCAGCCGCAACCCAGAATTGTGCTAATCCAATTAACAGACCAATCTGGCGGCCACCACCCCCTTAATCCCAGATCTCACACCCCCATGACCAGCCACCCAAAAAGTCCCACCTAGGGGCACAGGGGAAACTTGGGGGGACATCTAGATAACAGCCATAACTATACCCTTCCACCAATAATACTGTTAGACATGACTAGTGTTCCAAGTAGGCGGGGATTTCTCCCGACTGCGGTAGGAGGGTCATCACGCGGCCTCTCCTTCCACCAAGGCTGGCCTGAGTTCTTCCGAAGACACCTCCACTTCAGTGCGGCCTGATCGCATAGACCAGGAGACGCAGAGGGCTTGGGTCAAACGCAAGCCCACGGGCATGTTTTATTTGGCTCATAAAATAGGGAAAAGATTTTTTAAAGAATTGCCAACCTTAAAATGGATGAATTCATGTAAAAACCCTCATTTCTGCCATCTTTTGAAACATCGCAAGCGCTGAACACTGGCCCTGAGATTGCCCACAAGGACAGGATCTCTGGTCCTACAGTTCTATCCTGTTAGAAGGGCCATCCACTCTCCAGGTGGCCCTGGTCCCAGCCTCTTCTAGGTGTTGCAAGAGAAACTTGGCCTTGGCAGGCATCTGAGACTGCACCCCAGAAAACTGGCCATTGGCTGTCCCCACAGACGAGTAAAAACAACCTTCCTTTCTCAGTATTTATTATAAGAACAGACAGTGGTGTGCTGGCGTTTGGACAGAGGGCATGTGGGGCAGCCCCCCTCAAGCACATGCTTCTTTGCCCCTCTCTGTGGTGGGGGGTCTGTGTGTACTTTGGCCCTCCCCCAGCCCTCGCCAGCCAAACTAGACCAGCAGAGCCTGGACTGCGCTCCACTGCGTCCACAGCACTGGGCAGCAAGTTGCTGCTCTCTGGAGCCATGCGCCCTTCTCTGGGGTAATGAGAACACAGCTGTGCCCGAAGGCCCGGCCCGCCTCGCACCCAAGACCTTCTCCCTGCTTCTGTGCCCCAGCAAGCCGGTGCGCAGGGGGCTTACTGGGTCAGCTGCCGTCTGAGTTACTAGCGAATGGGTCCCCATGGCTCCCAGTGACAGCATGCAGGCTCCCTGTGGGGAGGCAGGGAGGCGCAGAGCTGCACTGAACACTGACAGCCCCACTCTGCAGCACCTAGACACTCTGGAAGGTTCTTCAAGGTTGTGATTTCCCTCAACAGGACTGGCTGTCCTCCTTTGTCCTAGCAGAGGTTGGGCTGTAACTCCTCCTGACCCCAAAGGCAGCTGTGCAGACTGTGAAGTGAGACCAGACTTCAGAATGGAGCCCAGGGCTTGCTGGGAAGTGTGAACGCAAGATGAGACATAACAATAGGCGTGAGATGGCTAAAAGTGTTATACATGAATTTACATTCAATAAAAACCCTCCCAGCTATAATTATCACGTTTTTGCTAATATTGAGATTCTAGATGTCAGATTTAATATTTGAGTAAACTAATTAAAGAATGTTTTTTTTTTTTTTCTTAGCCTTGACAAATAATCCTTCTTATTGAAAGTTTCAAATGTGCATTAAAAAAAAAAAAAGCCAAAATGCTTTTCCGGGTGAACGGGCTGGTCCCACCTACACCTCCCTCTTCTGTCTGCCTCCCCCATCCTCAGCCCCGCGCTGTGTGCTTTTGTTAGGGGCACGGCTTCAGGCAGCCTTAATGCATCTTTTTTATGCACTTGCTGAATAGTTCTAGGTGGAATTGCCTCTTGAGACTTCCGCTTTGGCGACGGCGCATTCAGACTCGGCTAGTTGTGCTCAGTAGAGACATTGTCACATTAGAGCGGGGAAAATGCCTCATTGCATGTGATAGAGCACGGCGGAATCTTCGCTGAGGAGCTCGGGGATCAAGGCGGAGGGACAAGATTAATTTTTATGCATCGAGTCATTATGGAGTGGGAAGGAGCCATTCTGATTGCCAGAGAGGAGATTTTCTCATCTAATATCGACAGAGCGGGCGTTGGGGGGATTGTGGGCTCCGTCCTCAGATTTGTTTTTACCTTTAAAGTGCTCAGATCTAGGTCATAAGCTTGTTTACACATATTTCAGATTTTAAAAGGGCCTTACGCAAAAAGATGTCATTTCCTAGGATTTAGAGGCATCGGAAAATATTTTTATTGTTGCCGCTGTGCGCACACAAAAGGATGCAGAGCCGCATTTCGGACTGTTCTGAAAAGACAGAAGGAAGGGCACAGTGCGCGCGCTTGCTCCACCCTGCCACCGCCCCGCCTCGGCAGGCGACGGCCTGTCTCCTTCCGTCCTCCCAGCACGTCTGCCCACATCCGCGCACCAGCGAGGCGGGTTCCCGGTACGCCAAGCGCTGCGCTGGACAAGGCTGCGGCCCTACCTCGGCTCTCTCCTGGGCGTTAAGCCTCTCTTCTTCCTCCTGGACACACAAGGTGTGTGTGCGCACACATGCACATACGTGAGCACCTCGATTTTGCCACCTTTTGTAGAATTAATTCCCCAAAGTGAAACTTATGCACCAACAATTATGAATAATCTTACTATTGCAGTGCACATTGCCGAATTGCTTTCTAAAATAAATAAATAAATAAAAAATACCAGTGTTTCCTTAAAGCACATATGAAAGCCTTTTTCACCACATAGATATCATTTTAGTTAATTTGATAAATGTACCTTCGGGGCTTTTAGACAAAGATTGTTGTTTCCATGGTTTGCCTTTGATTTTTTGATAAATCACCAAGTACCTTGTAAATGGCAGTAGTGAATGTCATTATCCATAACTACTGTCAATAACACATTCTAACAGTTAAGGACTGGTATCAGGATGGCAGAGCGGGTGAGAGCAGTTAGGTGGCACAGCGAGGCCAGCCAATCAGGCTGCAGGGCCCCAGGCTGGGCGCCACCGCGTACCAACTTCAAGACTGCAGGTCCTGGATCCCCCGTCTGCCACTGCTGGGTTGGAGCTACCAGCTCTTTGCTACTGGGGGTTGTGTGGCGTGTCTTAGGGTATTTAGCAGCGTCATTGGCTGCTACCCTGCCCTGCCTACCAGTGGGACAGGTCCCAATGCCTGCCAGGGTGTGCCAAGGGTGGGCACACCCTGCTCCTCCAGGACACTGGACAGAGGTGAGTTGTCAAAGCCCTCGGCGCTGGCTCTGGGGGTGAGGCGTGGGTACCAGTGCTCACCGCACAGCACTGTGGATCAACTCCAACGACCGGCGCCTGGCCGCACCGGGAGGGGGCGCTCTGTCAGCACCAGCTGGCGTTGACACCGCGCTCCCAGCCGCGGCTCTCAGACACATCGCTTGCTGGCTACCACGCTACCAAGCTGGTTTGTACACATTGGAAATGTTTAGAAAAGAACAAGAAGCAGATAAGGACCTCCTGTCGGCTTGTCAGCCGGGCACGACCCCACTCACGTCACGTCAAGGTGTCTTTCCACCTTGAGCACCCAGGAGAGTTCCTGGCACGTTCTAAGTGAGCAGCAGATGCGTTGAAGGAAGATAAGTGAGACCAGGTCACAGTGTTACGTGAGATAACCCAGGCAGAGAAAGGCAGATGCCGCAGGGTTCCGCTCGCATGTAGGAGCTTGAACAGCTGGGCTCAGAAGGCACGGAGCAGGGGTTCTCAAGGCAGAGGTGGGAGGCGCCAGGCAGCTGGTGCGAAGTGACACGGGAGTGGAGGGACATATTCTAGTGTCCTGCTGCATAGAGAAAGGATTACTAGAAGACAGGGTGCTATGTTAAAATGTTCTATCGCTTCTTGGCCTTTTGGCTAAGATCAAGTGTAGTATCTGTTCTTTTTTTTTTTTTTTTTTTAAATATGGAACGCTTCACGAATTTGCGTGTCATCCTTGCGCAGGGGCCATGCTAATCTTCTCTGTATCGTTCCAATTTTAGTATATGTGCTGCCGAAGCGAGCACAGTATCTGTTCTTATCAGTTTAAAATGTTGTATAAAAATAGAAGAGAGGACTTTAAAAATTACCAAAACATTTTTTTTTAAAAATCAGTGGTTGATGTGCTAGTGACATGATAGTTTGATATGATGATTTTGTCTCTGCTTAGACAAAATACTTGACACCCAAAGAAAAGGGAGGAAAGCTTTCTTGTAGTTCACTGGGTTTTTTAGATGACGTTTATTAAACACAATAATTACGTTCGTCACAGAGACTTTGTACCTCCAAGTCTTATCTCAGGCCCTCTCTTTCCTATTGCCCCCTTCAAGTTTTCTTCTCCTTATTTACAAAAGTGTCATCTACATTTAGTCCTTTTTTTTTCTCTTTTTATCTTTTACTTTTTTTTTTTTTTTTTTTTAGGCCGGCTCAGGGTGCCCTGGGGGAGGGGCTGGCCACATCATAGCAACACGGCAGGGAGAGGAGACTGCTGGATCAGGGGAAGGGGGCATTTCAGGTAGTGTCTTTCCTTTTTGCAGTCCTAGGGATTGAACCCAGGGTTTTGCACTGAGCTACATCCCTAGCCTGTTATGTGTCTCTTTCTTTTGAGACAGGGTCTCACTGAGCCATTCAGTTGCCCAGGTGGAGCTTGACCTTGCGATCCTTCTGTGTCAGCCCCGCAACTCCAGCATGCCCTTAGGGAAGGGCATGGCGTAAAAGACGGCAGGAAAACCTGAGCTGGCCAGCAAGTAGGCGCAGAACAGGGACAGGAAGCAAAGCCAAGGGCAGGAGCCAGGGGCTGTAGGAGAGGAAGGAACCCAGCAAGCCTCGGGCCCAGCGACCTGAGCGCCAGCACCCTCTTGACAGGGACAATCCGGTGAGAGTGCCTGAGTTCAAGGCCCAAGATCAGCCGGTGGACAGCGGCCCCTGGCTATTCCTGACCTGCTGCCGGCCAGCCCTGCCCACCTAGAGGCCTGGCTTTCCCTGCGGAGCACAATCCCCGTCTCCACAGGTCCACAAACCCATCACAGCCGTAGAGTGTCACCAGCACCTTAAGCCTTTCCCACAAAGCAGCCTGCCTTAGTTGCTTGTTTTTGTTACTGAGACAAAAGACCCAACACCCCACAGCAAAGGGGGAAAGGGTGATTTAGCTCACAGCTGGGCTCCAAGGCAGAGGGGCCAGGCGCATGGCAAGGGCAGCTGTTCGTGGTGGGGCAAGACAGCAAAGAGCAGAAGAAAAAAAAAAGAGGAAGGGAAGGCAAGCCTCTTTCTCCCCTCTTATTTTACCCAGACTTCTGGGGTGAGGGTGGTGCCAGTCCAATCAGTGGACTGAACCAGCGACCACCCACCCTTAATCCTAGCATTGACCACTCAACCTGAGAAAGCCTCATAGGAACCTGGGGCCAGTGTGGGAGGAGGGAGGCGTTTAGACGCAAACCGTAGCTCAGCCCCTAAATTTCCCTGATGCAGAACACGTGCTCACAAAGAGAAAAGAGACCGTACTGGACTGTACTTCTGCTGACTCAGCGGGGCGGGAGCACAGGAAGTGGGGAGGGGGCGCAGGAAGTGGGGCGGAGCTGACCGCCGCCTGACCCGCCGGGTAGGCAGCGCCAGGCAGGCAGCGCCAGGCCTCGCCGGGCAGGCAGCGCCAGGCGTCACAGACGTGCTCCTTCTCATCCCGTGTGTTTTGCTCAAGCGTCGCCGCCTATCTGGCTGGCCCGGGGCTTGAATCGAGAGTCCTTCACCCATAGCAACCGTGATGCACAGGTAAGTAGCTCTGAGAGCTCCAGTTTCGTTTCCCCCAAATATTCTTGATCACCTGCGTCTCAGTGATTATGAAAAGTTAGCGCGCCGGCCGGCTTTCCTGGATTTTCGGCTCACTGAACGGATCTGAATCTTTGGACTGCCCTGCCAGAGGAGTGACGTGGGACTTTGTCCTCGCTCTAACAAACAAGTCCTTTTTTTTTTTTTAAGTGTGTTTGGTACAGGGTCTCACTGTGCAGCTCGGACTCATAGCTATGCTGCTGTCTCAGTCTTCCCAGTGGTGGGATTACAGGTGTGCATCACCACACACCAGGTCTCAGTAACCTGCTCAGGGCGCCCGGGTGAGAGCTGGCGGGGCACATAGTGCTGGGGATCGAACCCAGGTCGCTGCACTTGCCTAAGCAGGCACTTAGTTTGCTGAGCTCTCTCGCTGGCCCTACAGAGGCGTCTTTTACAATAGAAGTAACCCTTTCTAGGGCAGGTGGCACAAATGGGCCGTAAAACTGGACACCCAAAACAGCGCTAGGTACACAGGGAGAGGGTTATTAGTCAGCAGGTCCTGGCTGTAGTGAGAATAAAGTCAAAGCTTTTAACAGCTTGGGAGGTCATGGCTGCTTTTGGCAAGCTGTGGAAACCTCTAAGCACTTCCTCAGAAAAGCACTCACACACGCAGAGCTAGGCACACAGTCCTCAGCACTTGACCCCTTCACCCATTTTGGGGACCTGTAGCTGGACTCTGATTTTAAAAAACACCCAGTTTAGCTTAAAAATGAAAAATCAGGCCGGTGAGATGGTTCAGCGGTCTAAGGCACCTGCTTAGGCAAGCTTAGGCAACCACAGAGACCTCGGTTCTATCCCCGACACCACATGCTGTGCCAGCCCTACCCCCAGGGCTGGCTGACCTGGCCATAATAATAAAAAATAAAATAAAAATGAAAAATCACTAAACAATAAAATAAGCAATCAGGAGCTAAATTAAACACTGCCTGTGTAACTATGTAGAAACTGACATGAGTGTAAAAGTAATTTCATGAGAAAAGTGACAAGCCTGGCACTACCCTTAAAAATATGAGCCGAGGGCCTGTGATGCCTTTCCGGGGTGCCTTCGCTTGCAGAGGCTCCAAGACGGCTCCTGGGGCGCTCGCCTCCGCTCGCAGCTAACAGGAGCATTCGCTGGCAGTGCCTCTCCTAGGACGATCAACTCAGAGTGCTCACAGGGTCACCAACACAATCACCCCGTGTGGTCCTCTGGCTTGGAGAGGGAAAGCCCAGGAAGCCAGGGAGTCACCATGGAGACCAGAGAGCACAATTCGTGCTGCACAGTTTGACCTCCTAAGATGTGGTGACCATTGTAAAGGTGGCTGTAGAAGCCAGTGATTCTATGAAGGGACTTTGGGCCTGTCCTCCAGTTCTGTTGCCATGTTCTTATTGACAGAATCAGGTTCTTGGGAAGCCAGCGGGCCTGGGTTCTGGAGGTGACTCGGCCTCCCGTCAGCCTGCGGTCTGTGGCAGTGACCTCCCTCTTGCTGAGCTTGGTTGCCCCTATCTGCAGCGGGGCTGCCGCGGTAGTCCAAGGTCCTTTTCGGATGGAGCGATGCACAGACGGGCTCCTGGTCTGCTGCGCTCCGACCTGCAAGGCTCTCTCCCTGGCAGTGGCTCTGGACAGTTGGCTGCAGGAAAAAGTGTGAAGGATGCTATAATTTGAGGATTTACAGAGATGCCCATGTCAAATTTTGATTTATTTTTATTTGCTGTTAAAAACAAAGCAGCAGATTCCGTCTGTTTGCAGTTGACCTGATTTTCCTCTTCTGGGGACGCAGATGTTTTTCTGGGTGACCTCAAAGAGTTCTAGTCCCCTCTCAGCAAGGCTGCACTCTGGTCTCCATGGTGATACCCTGGCTTCCTGGGCTTTTCCTCTCCAAGCCAGAGGACCTAGGACTCGCGGGGAGAATGGTAGATGCCTTGTGAGTGGGCACTGGAGGACTCCTACAGTCTCCCCGGGGCAGGGAGAAGGGCCTACCTGAGGGGTAAAGTTACATTATGGGAAAGAAGAGAGGGAAAACCGGTGAGAAGAATTAAGACATAGGGCAGAAACTGAACCAAGTTTGGGGGCTTCAGTGGCTGACCCAGAGGGCTGTGTTCCCCTTCCTAACCTCAAAAGCCACCCCAGTACCTCTGGACACATTGCAGAGGCAGCTGGCCTCCAAGGGGGCGAGGGTAGCCTTGAAGCGCAGTTACCTAGGCAGGGAAAAGCAACTGTGAACTCTCCGCTGCTGAGATGGAGTAGCTGCCACATTGTGCGCCCGGGGCTCGCAGGTGGGCCGCTGAGATCTGTCTGCAGGGCTTGGCTGGCCGCCTCTCCATTCGCCTTTATTGATGCACCCATTAGAAAGTGACATGATTTGCTTACTAAGTTTCTGTTTAATTTGCATCTTAATGTCCTATCATTAGGGGATAAATATGGGCATTGGGAATTGAGTGATTTAGAAATTCCCCCTAGGGGTTTGGAAACTCAGGACTGTGAATACAGACGACGGCTGCTGCTTAGAAAGGTGGGGGGTCTGGGCAGACCCCCAAAGGTGGGTGTCTCCATTGCCGGAGAGGCGGCGTCACTACTGCAGGTCCATCTCCGGCCAGTGCCCTTGGCAGGGGTGACACTCACCGAGGCCAGCATCTCCAAGAACCCCCTATGGTGTGGGTGGATGGTGCCCTCAGGGGTTGTAGAGCCTCCAGGTCTGTGCAGGGCTTTGCTCTGGGCCACCCATGTGTGAGCAGGGCCCTGACAAGTAGAATCTGAGAAGGAAGCAAGGGCGGTAGGACAGCCCCAAGTTGAAACCCTGCGGTGAGTTGTGTGCAGTCTCTGAAGCTCACCGAGCTCCTCTCTGGGGACAAGAGCGGTAGAGGAGAACCACAGGGCTCCTCACCTGCTGCTGGGTCAGCAGGGCAGAGCCTCAATGGACCTCTGGGCTCTTCTTCTACCAGGAGAAGCTCAGTGGACACCAGACAGAGCAGGTTCCTGACTGCTCTCTGGTCTACTTTCCAGAATAGAATTCAACAGCTCAAAATGGCTGCTTCTTACACATAGGAAGACAGCCCCAGGTGGCTCAGGCCAATCTGCCAGGGAAAGTGGAGTCTTGTCTGAAATCTACCTCCAACGTTCTTCAAGTCCTCCTTATCTACACAGCCCATTGTGGCCCTCTGTCCCTCTTGTCTGCCTGTTTCCATGTGTGCTTCTTTAAGGGGACCCAGCTTCCCTCTGGAGGCAGCCACACCTTGCAGTGGTCAGTCAAGCAATGGTTGATTAGAGTCCACGCAGGGCTGTCCAGCAGTGGACAGACACAGGCTGGAGTTCTGGCCATTGTAAGCCCCAGGGAGGGTGCTGCTCGGTCTGACAGGAGTCGGGCTTGGAGTCTGGCATACCATTTGGAATCAGAATGCTCTCCTTTGTCTGGAGCTTCTGAACCGAAGCTGTGGGCCTGGGGCTTCCATGGTTAGATCCCACCCACTCAAGACAGAAGCCAGCAACAAGAAAAGGCCAAGCTGGGCAGGGGAGAGCTGCAGATTTCCAGGTAGAGTTCTAAATCTGAATTGAACTCTGAGGGGCCTGGCAGAATGGCTCAGTGGTCTAAACCACCTGCTTGGGAAAGCTTAGGTGGCTGCAGGGACTGAGGTTAAATCCCTGGCACCACATGCTGGGCCAGCCCTGCCCTCAGGGCAAGCTGAGCCGGCCATAAAAATAAAGAAATAAACAAACAAACAAAAGTTCTGAAACAAGAAAAAGAAAAAAAAAGTTAAATTGGAACTCTGCCAGAGGACACGGAGACAGAGCTCTGGACACCGAGAGAGTAAGTTCTCTCTTTCCTCAGACTACTTCAGTTTGGAAGTGGCCGGTGGTCTCCCTATAAAAAACGTTCCAGAGCCCTAACCCTCTCCTAACTTTAAGAGCTAGGAGGTAGGAAAGCACTCCGGGTCTTACTTCTAAGGAGGCTGTGTGACTCTGCTTTCATTTTCCAAAAGCATTTTTAACTTGTTTGTCTGTAGTATTTGGAATTTCCATCCCTTGTTAGACATCGCGATGCTGTCGTAAACCGAAAGTTCTGCAGGGCAGTTTTTGTCCCCATGGCACCTTACAATCGAGTTTCGTATTTCTGGCTAGAAGTCATCAAACTTTCTCACTTAAGAGACTAAGGTGATCTATGTGTTTATCTTTGGAAAGAGTGGGGAGAATTGGGCAACAGCAAGTATTCCAAGTATTTTTCATCCTGATGCCTAATACAAGATTTATGTCCCCATTCACAGAAGGTGCCAGAGCTCATAAATTAGACATGCAGACAACCTTTCAATAAAGGGACTATTTTTCTAAAGTTAGCCATCCTTTTTTAGATATTAATAAGCTTACTTAGTGTTAATCATCTTGTCACGGGCAGAGCTGTCCCCTCAAGAATATTAGCCCTAAGGAAAACTAACCATATTAAAAAATAGTTTCTACCTGATGTTTAAGTTCTTCAAGGGAAACACATTCATGGAGTCAACAGACCCCATGGCAGTCCTGGAGTGACAAAGTGATATACTGGAAGGGCAAGGAAGTCGGGGCCTGCACAAATCCCCCTCAGAAACCATGGGAAAAATTGCAACCATTTTGTGACTTTTAATTTTTTTAAAAAAAATAGGTTAAAAATCTATCTTCAGGGATGGCCAAATAGCTCAGTGGATTAAAGCATCTGCAAACAGGCACAGGGAGCGGGGGTTCGATCCCTGGGCCTGCCGTGCTAACCCCGTTCCCTGAGGCATGCTGAGCCAGCAATTGAGACTGGGCATGGCTATACACACCCTTATAGCCACCTGTTGGGAGGCTATAAACAGGCAAATCACTACAAGTCTGATCTAGTAGTGAGACCCTGAACACCCTGTAGACCCTTCCCTAAAACATTTTTTTAAAATCTGTCTTCATGTCAGTTACAAATGCATGAAGAAATAAAACACTAAAACTAACATTTTAGCACACCATAGTTAAAAACACTAGAACCTTCGGTCATCAGTGTTGTTGCTTATTTGTAAAGAATACTTCTCAAGAATAGCTTGAACAGGATCTGTGGATATCATTCAGAGGCCCAACCACTGCCTGGCAAGCACAAGGTCCGGAGTTCAATTCCCAGTAACCACTCCAACCCAAAAAAATTGAATGGTGCTCTTTGTCTGTTTACCACAAAACTCTCAATCGGGAGCAGGCGTCTTTTCTCTACCTTCATGAATTTTTATAGATGTCACCCCCACTTGAGTGGAAATAGAAAATGCCTAGATGCTTAAGTCTCTTATAGAAAATTTACAGTCACTTATGCACATCCTCACATATACTTTAAATCATCTCTAAATTATTTATAGTATATTAAATCATACATCCATCTACAGTATTTATTTTAGCATATTAATACAATATGAATGTTATGTAAATAATTATATGTTATAATGCTTACTTAGGGAATATTGAAATGGGGGAAAAAAACCATTCCTTACACATGGCAGTTTTTCCCCAAATATTTTCAGTTTGCAGGTTGAATCTGCCTTTCCAAACCTCAGCTAGGAAGGGCCCACGATACTCTCTAAGTCTGGATCTGCTCCTAGCATCTTACCATTTACGGTATTAACAATGTGAAATAATTCCTGGCGTTCTTTCCCTGTGAATGCTTGACTGGCACGCCCTTCCCCAGGATTTTATCAGTGAAGACATCTTAGATGAGGTCCTAAAGGCCTAAAGAGGCAAGTCTAGATTTAGGGAGTTGGTCAGCTGTGAGAAAGACATGGCTGTGGATTGCAGAGCAAAATAAATGCAAGACTGGCTGCTTGAAGCCCGCCCCTCACAGTTCTTGGTGGACGCATCTTGCCTGTTGGAGTCACACCAAATCTATCAAGGGGCTTTAAACACGACCTGGAAGTGAGAAAAGCACAGTGCTTAGTCTTGTTAGAAGCCTTGACCCATTCTTCCTTACCAGAGAAAGCAGTGGGAGGGGATTGAGGACAAGATGTAAAAGTTAGGGAGCTTTTTATCCTACCCGGCCTGATCTCATTGTCAAGCTTACCCTGAGGCCACTTTTAGAAAGGGCTCACAGGTGGGTCACGCGTGTCCTGGGGGTGATGAGTCGCTGCTGCATCTCACTGTGTGCAAGAGGAGGGAAAGAGATTCCATTTCAAGCGGGATGGAAAGCACCTGAGGACACATCTGGCAGAAAGGTGGGACTGTCCTCCAAGAGCTGGGCGTTCTGCTCTTTCCATTCTTACCAATATCTCACGTCTTCCTCTTTGCTTTTCCTGTGGCCTTGCGGCAGTCTGAGAGTGCGTGTCCAGTTATTCACGCTATTTCTTCAGCCGTCCTCATGTCCCCTTTGCTAAAGTACAGCTACAACTTTTTCCTCCCTCTGTGTTGGATTCCCCCTTGCCTACGTCTTGGAAGCATGTGTTCTACTGAATAACGGGACTTGGAACCCACTGTAAAGGGCATTTCTCCTCCCTCCTACTGGCTCTTGGTGGGAAGTTCTGAGTTTCAAGAGTTTCGAATATATGAGTACTTTCCACCATGAGATTTATTGCCTTACACAGGAATTTTTTCTTTTCTCAGGTATTATAAAAATAGTCTTTGCACAGGGACACCCACTCAGGACCCCCTCCTGTCTCTCTCTCTCTCAGACAGGAGCTTTCTTTCCCTCTATATATATATATGTTCTGCTCATTAAAAAAAAAATAGTCTTCATTGCCTTCTGGTGCTTCCTCTCTAGATAAACCTTAGCTATGAATTGGGTTTTCTTTCTTTAACATGTATGGAACCATTCCAAATTTGTTAAAGATGGTTTTAGTTGTTGTTTGGTAAGTTATTTTTCTAGAATAATTTGTCCACTTTGAGCAGCTTGAAATTATTGGCATATATGTATTTAATCATCGTGTTTGCTTACTGTGTTTAAAATTTCAGCTGCCACAGCATTGCTGTCACCATTTTCATAAAAATTAGATTCATTTATGCCATCTGTCTTTTTTTTTTTTTGTCGATATGGCTAAGGGTTATTTTTCAAGGAACTGACTTCTGCTATTTTTCTGTCAGATGCTTTCTGATTTGTCACCCTTTCTTCACATCAGTTAGCATTAGAATTTTAGCATGGAAGAAGCTAGTGTTTCCTCTGCTGCTCATCCCCCAGTATCTTGAAAAACATGATAATATGAGGTAATATTTAACCATTTAAAGCTATGAATTTTTGTCTTCAAAGTACTTTGTACCCAAGTTTTAGTAGGGATTCATTATTTGGCAATATTTTGTCACCGATTTGCTATCTCACAGCAAACATTTGAATGTGTCTTACTACCCAAAAGATTAGGCAGCTCTTGTTACCCATGTGTTGTTTTTCGTCTCACTGCATTTCAGCCAGAGAATGTACCTCTGTGATCAGGTGTGAGCTCGATTTCCTAAGTTCTGCGTGTGTCTAGCAGATAGAGCACACCGAATAATAATGGCCTCCCAGAGATACCTCGGTCTTCATGCCCAGAACACATTAATATGTCACAATACATCCCAAAAGGGGCTGGTGAGATAGCTCAGCAGACTAAACACCTGTTTAGGCAAGCTTTGGCAAACACAGGGACTGCGGGTTGCATAGTGAGACCCTGTAACAACCACATACATTTTTTAGAACGTGCCCCCAAAGGAGTTCTGCAGTCAGGCTTAGAATTGCAGACCTTGCCTGAAATGAAAATAATACCTCAGATTATCTAGGTGCCCTATCTAATTAGGAGCCCTTAAAAATGGAGAAATGTTGCCTATGAATTGGAAATGCGACAGAAGATAGGACCTGGGGCCGGAAGCAGCACACAACGGCCTCTGCTGGCTTCCGCAGTGAAAGCACTCGGGAGCCAAAGACTGCGGGGCCGCATCTGGGAGCTGAGAATCGGCAGAGGCCAGCAGCAGCCAGATGCGGGGCCTCAGCCCCACGCCTCACGGACCCAAGTCTGCCGCCGACGCGGAAGGGCTCCCAAGCAGAGAGGGTTTCTGCAGAGCTTTGCCGAGTTTTCTTCAGTAAGAGACAGGTCTCTGTGCCTTGGTTTGGGCCAGTAAGCCCTGCATGAACTCCTGATCTATAAAAGTTCTGGGTAGCTAGTTAATGGGTTTTCTTAAAACTGCTAAATTTATGATAATTTGTGAATAGACAATGGCAAATGTATTCTGAAAATGTGTATTTTCCAATTACTGAGAAGAACGCCGTATATTTAAGTACAGTTTGTTGATGTTTAGAGGATGGCTTGTACCTTCGCTCTCTTAGAATAACTGAGAAGTGAAAAGGTGAATGTTTTGTTTTTCTTTGTAGTTCTGTCAACTTGTGCTTTACATCTTGAAGCCATATTAAGTATGCAGCTACTCGGAGTGCTACACCTTTTCATAACTGTCATATTTTAATCTACTTTAAATACAAAGTGAACACATTTTACACTCCTCAAAAACAAAAACTGGATTTTACAATATTTAAATTGTTGATAGAGCTTATTTAATTTATTCCACCTTATTCACTACAGCATCTCTTATTTTGACCAATCCCACAATGTGTACAATTCTTATCACACTAAATACACTTTTATTTATTTTTGTCTATGCATTTATTGATTGCTGCGCTTGTCTTTTGCCTTGAATATTCAACTGCCCCTTGGAATCATTTTTTCTTCTCCCAAAACAATACAAATCTGAACTTGTCTCCATGATGGCCTTTTAGTGGAAAACACCATGTGGCTTCTATGAAAGTGTCTTCTCTCTGTCCCTGGAAAATTGGGTGTATAACGTTGGCTTTTCCCTCCCAGACAATTAAATAATTTCATTGCCTTCTCTGCTGCAGTATGGTCACTGAAAAAAATCAGCTGCCAATCTTTTATGGGTGCTTTCTACAGCTGGAGTAACGTGATTTCCCCTTTGCAGTGTTCTGCAGTTTTATTTTGTTGTCCCACGTAAATTTCTCCTTGCTTGAAATTCATTAGACCCTTGGAATATGGAATTGGAGTAGGATTCCAGTTCAAGAAATTTTCAGTTGTTACCTCCAAAATCCCTCACACTCTTCTTTTTTGCTCTGTAATCCTTATTAGAATTAAAAATAAGATGTTTTTGCCCCAGGTTCCATATTGCTTTTTAAAAATATTTTCCATCTTTTTCAAATACTTTGATCTTTTGTGGTACATTATGGATAATTTGTTCAATTCTGTTGTTCTACCAGTTATTTCATTTGCTAGACCTAATTTATTGATTGATATTTTATTTAAACTATTTAATACCATATTTCTAGAATTTCATTTGATTCCACTCGTCTACCTATACTTATATTCCATGTGCCTTATTGACATTCAATATTAAACTATAATTATTTTATTTGGAGTTAAAATGCCTTTTTGATGGGGGGAAATGTATGTATTTAGAATTAGCCAGCTGAACTCTGTTTAGATGATTCCAATTTTTTTGGCAGCAGCCAATGCATCATAATCGGGACTCAGCTAGACATATGCCTTCTCTCTGTCAGGCCTGATTAGGGTATTGACCTTGGCAACATCGATGTCACAGAGCTTCTTCAAGCTTGCTTGATTTGGTGCTTATTGCCTTTGGCATTGTCTTAGTTACTTTTTACTCGTTGCTGGGACAAATACCCAACATTCAAAATGAATGAAGGAAAGGTTTATTCAGCTCACAGTTACTGGAGGTTTCAGTCTATATTTGGCTGGCCCAAGGCTGAGTGGAACAGGGCAGAGAGCATCCAGTTCATGGTGGTGGAACAGCAACAAATGGTGGCAGAGTCAGCAAATCAATCAGGGAAGCAGAGCAACAGCAAGTCTGTCTCTCTGTCTCTCTTTATATTACATCAGGCTCTCCGCCTCAGTCTGTCCACCTTAGGCTACACCCATAATCCCAAAAGTACTTAAAACACATAATCCCAGGGATCATGGATCAAGTCTCAAGCTCTAGATCAGTACCAAAACACACAGTCCCAGTGACTCATGAATCAAGTCCCAATCGATAGAAGTCCCCGCCCATGACTGCTTCACCCTCTTTTTCCACACAGTAGTCAAAGTGGATGTTCAGAGTTACTCGCGTTGGTCAGAAGCCTCACGCAAAGGACGCTGGCTCCACTGGGCCAGCGGCTCCCACTCACGCACCGCGCGTTTTACGTCTAAAGACTGCTGATTTTATTTTCAGCCCCACAATGCATTCCTAGAAGGCTTCTTTGGACTTTATCCAGAGAGCTCTTTTTCCACATTCTACTCTGCTATATTGCTGGAAATCAGATTCCTCCAAACAGAAATTATGCTAAATTTCCCTCTGCCGATCTGTCAAGCACTCGTGTCTACCCTGAAGAATAAAATCCAGTCCCTGCTTTCAAAAAGTGGCTGCTGGTGGCCAATTGTCTGAGATTTCTTTTTGGCATTCATGCATTCCATACAAGAAACTACATGTTTCATATATTTTCTCAGTGTATGTGAGAAAAATAGATCCTCTCCAAAAGGTCTAATAGAGTACAGAATAAATTAATGAATCGATAAATTAATGAATAAAATATTGGTTGATTAATGAACGGAGTTCATGTTCATTGTGCCACACCTGTGTCCTCTTTCCTGAGCCCAGTGCAATACAAGAAATACAGAGAAGCCTCACCCAAGATGCTGAGTGAGGCCACTTACACAGCCCCTACAGCTCCCGTGGCCTGTGTCTCCCCCCTGCCCCCCCACCAGGTATGTCTCCATACTTCCCCCCAGGTAGCTGCCTGTAGCGCTGTCTCCTTAAGAGCTAAAAGGTAGTGGTCCGTAAGACACACTGCACCGCCCCCTATAGCAAGCTCTCCAAGTCTCTCCAGCCACTTCCTGACTCTACACTGTCCTTCCAAAGGCAGTGAAGCCTGGAGACTCTGGGAGGACAGGGTTGAGGAGAAGACAAATTCTAGCATGTTCCACCCATGCTTGCCAATCCAAGTAAGAGTTAATTTCTGCACAATGTCTTCATAGGCAGAACCACTTTAAATTTAGTTGTGATAATTCTGATAGACATTATTGAGCAATCTTCACAAATTATTAATGTGCTACAGTGAAAACCAGCAATATTATTATTCTGTATTACTTTAAGGCCATGTAAAGTCACCGTAGAGTTGATTGGTAACTCGGGCTGGGCACAACTTGAAACACTTCTTGGCTGAAATGAGAGATTTTTTTCCCTTTATCTCAAATATAATTATCCATTTAAATGCCACAGGTCAATTTATGAACACCTTCTCCACTGGGGTGTGACCTTTATTAGGCTTTATTGCTACCAGAAATTATATCCTACACAAATACAATAGAGATTTAAACGTTCTGGAGAATGAGCTGATGGCTTTTGCCTTTATGGTACCCTACAGTAATGGACCTTGACCAGCAGCAGATTTGATAAGTATAGAATCTTACTGCTCGGTGCTCGTTTGGTCTCTTCTTAATGACTGATAATCCTTGTCGATTTAGCGTGATTGTCATGACCTGGTACTGTTTCCAACCCACAAGTGACTGTAACAAGAACCATTAAGTGCGTCTGCATAATAGAGTGAGTCAGGGAAGCTATGGGTGACGTTAGCGGGCCTCTGGAGTTCCTCGAGTGCCGTGCAGCCTGCCAAGCAAGAGGTCTGTGGGCAGCGCAGCCAGGCCCCTGGCTGCACGGTCCTCACCACCCACTGCTCCTGGGACTAGCGACCTTGGTGCTCACAGACCTGTCTTTCAAGTCCTAGCAAATTGGTCAGCTACACGTTGAGGCTACAGATCTGGGGGTAGAAGATGGTCTGGTCACAGATTTGCCTAACAAAGCTTTACACAGCTTCAGAACTTAAATACATGATTGGTCTTTCATTGGCAAAATTTAAAAAGGGGGAGCTTCTCCTTGGCTGGAGATTTCTCACTCCTTTAGGAGGCTGCTGTAGTAAATAAGCTGGAATTGCTTGACATCTTTGAAAATAATTTAAATGCACGATGTGATCCTGCCACCCGCTTCTCAGGACTTACAGGGCTGACGGGGAAGCAGGAATGAAGCCCCGACACTAAAAGCAGGGGATAAATAGCTGCATCTGTTTCTCTGCCTTCCATTTCTGTTCCCCAGGCTCTCATGGGACAAAGAGGTTGCGTCCTTCTAAACTTGCTGTGACAGGAGTGCCCTGGGAACTGTCCCTCCCAGGAGGAAGTGGCCTATTTTGCCACTGAATTACACAGCCCTTAGTGTAAGGGGCCAGAAATTTATATGCTTGATGCTTGGAAAGTCTGGGCTAACCGAATATGAAACTCCCGATTTCCAAAGCTAAGAACTTGTCATGTATGGCAGTTACTAAAGTTCCGTTTTGTTTTGTTTTCTAAGACCTCTGGAGATATTAAAACTTGGGTTGTTAGGAAGAGCTTGCACAGCCCAAGGCCACAGCCAAAGCCACCGTTTGTTTCCAACCTGGAGTGTCAGAGCAAAGCAGCAACACATGCTCTTGAACAAAGAACGAATTAATCCATTAAAATCAAACCAACAAGAAAGCACCCTAAGAGTATAATATCATCTCTCGTCTGCAGGGCTTCTCTGCTTCATCAGAGAATGTTAAGCAAATAAAACATGACTATCCTCACCCCTTGCCACACCAGCCCCGCCTCTGGGACATGCTGAGCCAGCCACAGAGGCTGGGTGTGGTGGCGCATGCCTGTAATCCCAGTGCTGGGGGCGCTGAGACAGGAGGATCACTAAGAGTCCAAGCTGCATAGCAAGACCCTGTACCAAGGGAAATATATAAACAGTTACAGCACAGGGGACCTGGCAATGTCTCTCTTTCTCTGGATCACAATCTCTTCTTCTCTGCCTGTGTGGGACCAGGTTGGCTTTATTTCCCTAGACAGTGCCAACAGCTTCTCCCCGAGCCAGCTGTCTCTAGGCAGCAGTGTCGCTTTGTGGTCTTTTCAGAGCCTGTTAGAGCCACGTCCATCCCCACCACGGGAGGGGAGCCACTTCTGTGAGGCTCAGAGGACACCTTTTCTCTCAGCCATAGCAGCCTTTAGCACCCCTCTGTCTCTAAACAGTAGGCCTTACAGCTGTGCTGTGTGTATTGTGATGGAGATAGATGATGCTAGAATGTTCTGGAAGCACAGCTCCTCATTTTCCCACTTGAGTGCCCTGTCTATCCCTCTCTGGATGATAAACTTGCTAAGGGGATTGTCCTCTTCACATCTAGGTCTCTGTCACCAAGCTTGTGACTAACATTTGCAGAATAACCCATCCTTTCTCCGGCCTTCCATTCTTCCTGAAACCTACCCATGCTTAAAGTCTGAGGTGAAATCTTCCCCAAAAACCTCCCCAAAATGCTCCCCTGTAGCAGTTCTCAGAATCTATAGCATCTCCTCCCTATGTCACTCTAAGTGAATTTAGTGAACTGAAATTATTTATGGTACCTGTACTGGTGGTGTTCTGTGTTACCAGCTTACGGGAGCAGGGATTTCTAACAAAACTGCAACATTCTTAAAAATTCCACTGTGACTGCATGGTATCCCATGGTAGAAAAGTCTCTGGAACCAGTTCTTGACACACAGAAATGTTTAATACGCAGTAGCAGTATGTCTAGCACAATACCATCTATCTGTAGTGTCGTGGTTTGCCCACGAGAGGTCCCTGTGTGGAAGGCAGGGGCAGGATCCTAGTCTGGTGGTATTGCCGTAGAGGGTAACTGGGCAGCACACTCAGAGGGGATTAGCGTCAGTCTTGGAGAACAGGATTGGGTCCCTCGGAAACAGGTAGGACACAGGGAAGTCTGGCCCCTGCCCGAGCCCTCTTCTTCCAGCAGTTCTTGCTCTTTGGTCACGCAGTTGAGGTCTCATTTTCCATGAGACCTTCACTAGGGTTTGGCTTTGTGAAGCACCCAGTCTCAGGCATTTGCTATGCAACAGAAACTTGACTAGAACAGGTGGAAGCTTAAGGAAGGTGGAGAGCAGGTAGGGAGGTAGGCCCAGAGGGAGCAGCCTGGCTTTCAGCTTCTGGGGCCGTCTGAGCTCTCGCTGTCCCCCAAGTCCTGCTCTGATTGCAGTTTCTGCTTCCCTCCTCTCAGCACTGCTGTGGAATGCCCCAGGCTCTCCATCTCCCACCCCAAAGCTTCTGTTCATTCGCACCTTGGGCACCCGTAGTGTTGGTCGGCCCTGTTTCTCTGATCCTGGGCTTCCCTATGCCATGGAATTCTGTAAGCCAAACTTGACTAAAATTCCTGTAGAGGTCAGGGATGTGGCTCAGGGGCACAGTGCATGCGTGGCAAGAGCCAGGTCCTGAATCTGATTCCCGGCACCGAAACAAAGAACCCCAAACGGGCCAGCTTTGTGTGTAATTTCACGCTTGCATCAGTCTGCTGTACCTTTTGGTGTTCTTTAATATAATACTTCAAGGAAAACAAGTGATTGAAACAAAACGTGCAGAATGCAAGCTATTGGGTAGCTTACTATCTTTTTAGTTTCAAAAGCTAAAGAAGGTCGGTCACTATTTGCATACTAATTGCTATAAGATTTAGGGTAAATGCGTATTTATTTGCTTTTTTTTTTTTTGTTAACTTAAATGTACACTTCAGTCTAAAATTTTAACTAAGGAAATCAAAGAGCTTTTCTGTACGTTCAGATTTGCTGCAGTAGTTCTGAGGAACACTGACTTGTAACCTTGAGATTATAAATATTTGCTAGTGAAAAACCACATTTGTCAGAATGTTTGTTGTACCGAACTGAATTTGTTCGCTTAAAGTTGCAAACTATGTTTGCTCACTAAACTTGTGTAATTAACCACTGCAGAAGACCTCATCCATTTAGCCAAAATTAATTCAACAAATACAAATGGCTGGGCAGATTTCTTTAGTGTTAAGAACATTTTTAAAGGCATTTGCCCTTGCGAAAGTTGTTTTGCAAGGAAAATTAAGAAGCGCCTCCTACCTGGCCTTGTGGATGGTTCCTGATGACCCCTGCCTCCTCCCACTCACACCCGGGGCCACACCTGCCCTTTGAGCGTGAGCTTGGTGTGACAACTTATTTCCAGTGCGTGAGGTAGGACAAAATGGCAAGGGCAGGGCTGGGGAGATAGCTCAGCAGAATAAGTGCTTGCCTGGCAAAATGGAGAGGGTGTGATGGTGGATTTTTTTTGGGGGGGGGGGTGCGGGATCTAGGGAATATTCTGGAGATGTGCTTGTGAGATGTGCTTGATGTGATCCATTGGCTTAACAGAGGAGAGACTGTGCCACTAAACTGGGGTGGCCGAGATTTAAGCCACTGACACTGAGGACAGGAGACCATTCCTTGGAGGAAGAAGAGGAGGAGAAGGTAAAGAGGAGGAAGAGGAGGAGGAGAAAAAGGAAGAGGAGAGGAGAAGAAGGAAGAGACGAAGAGGAAGGAGAAAGGAGAAAGAGAAGTAGGAGGAGAAAGAAGAAGAGGAGGAAAGAGAAGAGGGAGGAGGAAGGGGGATGGGTAGAAGAGCAGGAGTCCTCCCATGGACAGCAGCTCCGCCTGGCCCTGAGCCCTACAGCCCGCCCTTCTCCCGGCCCCGCCCTTCTCCCGGCCCCGCCCTTCTCCCGGCCCCACCCTTCTCCCGGCCCCACCCTTCTCCCCGCCTGCCCTGTAGATCCCTCACTGGCCAAGCAGCCCTGAAGTCCCATGAGCTCCTTCCCTGCGGTGAATCTCTTCGCACTTACCTCCTGCTGCCCCTGCTTCTCCAGTTGATCCCTGCCTGGTAGAGACCTCGCTTCTAAGATTCAGGGACCCAAGACAGTGGCTTTCCACTTGGCAGCATGCCTTCCTGGCTCCCCTGGCACGTTTCTCTGATGGAGAGGGCCACTGGCAGGGCCCTGAAGGAAGCCTCCAGCCCAGAGCCAGTGAGGAACTGAGGGTACCCACCCTGGTGGGAGTGCGCTTACAGATGGACCCTGCCCTGCTGAGCCTGGAGATGCCCTCGGCTCAGCCCTCACCCTGGCTGTGCCTCATGAGATGCTCTAAAGCAGGCATCCTGCTGTGCCATAGTTGGACACTAGGGGATACAGTTATGATTTGGGTTCTTTAAAATTTGAGAGAAATTCACTATGCCGCAACAGAGAATTAATATAAATTGAGTCCAACAAATTTACTTTAAAGAACACTGCAGAGCTGGAGAGATAGCTCAGCATTCTAAGCACTTGCCTGGTAAGCACAAAAACCCAGGTTGGATCCCAGTACCACATGCCATGTCAGCCCCAGGACCCCACATGCTGTGCCAGCATCAAAACCGAGCGTGGTGGCACAGGCCTGCAATCCCAGCACTGGAGAGGCTGAGACAGGAGGATCACTAGAGTCCAAGCTGCATCGCGAGACCCATACCAAATAAATAAATATTTTTTAGAATATACTGCACACCTCACTCTTGCAGGTGAACTCTGAGCCACACCTGGTGTGTGCCGTATTGCCCAATGCATTACCCTAACTAGGAGATAGAGTCGGTTATGTTCGGCGCATCATGGCAGAGACGTCATGGATACTGAGCAGACCTGGCTGTGCTGGTGGCAGGAGCCTGCTCCCGTTGCAGCCCCTCAGCAGTCACTCAGCAAAGGCAGAGGCTCCGCAGAGGCTGTGAGGAGCTTCCCTTAGAAGATCTGGTGAGAGCTAGGCCATATGCGCCTGACCCACAGCCGGGTTCACGGAGCTGTGCACACATCAGTCAAGAGCAACCGTCAGTTTCCCTGGCCACCCATACAGCCAGACACACCCTATCCACACAGTGGCTTGGTTAACGGGAATGAACACAGACTGCTCACCAGCTCGTGCTTGATGCGGAGATCAGCCCTGATACAGCCCCAGGTCCCACGCACGGCGACTTCTCTGAGGTCCTTAGAAGGAGACGTAAGTACTTATAAGCCGGGTTTCTCAGTCCCAGGCCCTCCTTTCTTTTCCCTTTGCAAGCAGTTTCCAGCCGTGGGATATTTTACCAAGAACTGAAGAATCAGGACAGAGCGCTTGAAATTCCCTGGCGATTCCTTCTGACAGGTCATAGAGCTGACCTTTGCTGGATGAATGTCAAGATCAAAATTTCTGGATTGTTCCTCCTCTTCATCCCCGAGCTTTCTGGTTTGCTCAACTCTTCCTGGGGTCCCTGGCTTCTCTCTTGGACGGATCCTCCTTGGACCCAGGGAACAGATGGAGAATCCCACGGCCCAACTGATAGCCACGCTTTCCTCACTTTGCAGACCCAACTGATGTTGCAGATTAGTTTAGAGAGCAGCAGGGCCGGCAAGAGAGCTCAGTGGTCTAAAGCATCCGCTATGGCAAGCTTAGGCAAGCGCAGGGACCAGGGTTCCATCCCCAGCACCATAGCTGCAACAGCCCAGCCATTGGGGCGGGCTGAACCAGCCACACACACACACACACACACACACACACACACAAAAGAGATTCGACAGCTGCAAACGCCAACCCCCTCCCGGGCTCTCGGCTTCTGGGGAACCATATTCTCCACCCTCTGACGCGGAGGCTGGCCCTGGGACTTGCTTGTGGTGAGCAGTGCATGGCCTCACCACATCGCTCAGACCTGGCTCGACTGTCTGCTCACATGCCTCTGTGGGCCACTGGGAAGTCTGCAGACACGGACACGCTATGATACAAAGTGGCCTGTGCTCCACTATAGAAGAAGAGTGCGCCTCGGGTAGCTCTTGCTTAAGGGTGAGAAGCAAGTGTGAAGAGGACCTGAGCCGACCTGAGGTGCTGCAGGGACGACCCACAGACCCGTGAAATGAACAGGGACGGACAAGTTGCTGGCTTCATCTATTTCTTACCTGACATTTCTGCAAACCGGACTTCTGTTCCGCCTTTGCAAAATGCAAGCCTCTTGACTGTCGCAAGGTTATTATTACCTTTTGGGCCAAGACAGTGTATTTGATGGTGGCCTGGCAGTGTGGCAGAGGCACTCCTGGTGCATAAACAAGAGGGAGGACAAAGGCGTCCCGCACTGCACACGCAGGCTTATGTGGTGTCTCCGTGGAAGTGCCCACTGAGGTGCAGGAGGCAGCTCCACAGACGCACAAAGCTGCAGATCAGAGAGGATGGAAAGCAGTTCGACTTGCCTCCAGGCACAATGTGTCACCATCTAAGAGTTCTGCACGTCCTAAGCCCCGCCAAGGAGCCGCGCGCGGGCTGGTGCTCCTGGCTATCAGCATGCAGGGAAGATTATAAAAACACCACGCTGTGATATGTGGCACTCCTGCCTGAAAAGCTACTATTAAGCCGGAGTATTTACTGCACCTACTTCGACAGGAGCTGCCGAGTGCTACCTGTCTTCTGCTTGGATAAATTAGCTGTGTGGGCCACCAGATCCCAGCCGCCTATTGTTCTACCGGCTGAAGGTGGGCAGGGACCCCAGCCCCCGCCTGCCCTCATAGCGGCTGGTCCCGCGCACGGGCGGCAGTCTCTCTTCTTCCTGCGTTAATGGCAGAGCAAGATCTGAACTGGCTCTATTACAGTTTGGGGCATAATTAAAAAGACAACACAGAACAAAAAAAAAGAGGGGAAACGAGTTTATTTATAGCAGGAGGGCCTGTAGGAAAGAGAAGGGAGGGCAGACGGAGGAATCTGAGAACGTCAGGGGCGGGAGCCCGGGAAGGTGAGCTCCCTGGGCGGCTGTGGAAGATGGGGCTGCAATCTGAGCGGAAACGCCTGCGAGCCGGCGCAGAAATGATCTCCAACTTATTCGACTCCTCGCCTTTCCATGATCCATGGAGCTGTGAACTCTAAATTAGTGTTAACAGGAATTGACACGCTCTTCATTATGAGGGATCGGCCGGCCTGCTGGCCCTCCAGGCGTCATTACGGGAGGAGAGTAGGGACACGCGCAAAAAACCCCTTTCAAAATTTTACCACATGCAGCATAAATAAAAGAGCATCTCATCTGCTTGTGACCGCACAGATCAAAAGGAAAATAGGAAAGTGACTTTGCCGGCTCGTATAATTATTTATCTTATCTGAACAATGTTGCTGTCTTTTGACAAGTCAAAAAATTCCCACTCTATGGTTGTTGCTCTTGTTGGGGCTGGACTCACGGGGCAGTAGCCCCGCTTTCTGCAGCTTGGGCACAGTCAGGAAATCACTCAAGTTGAAAGAACATATTTTAAATGGAGACAAGTTCCCCGCATGCCACACAAGTGTATCTGCTGAGCACCTACTACTAGCTACAGGCTTTTACAAATGACCCTCACGCTGTCTCTACTAGGGTTTCTATTCTTTACGTGTCTTCAGGTTTTTTGTTCATGTTTTTCCTTTTTTAAAATAAACCCTCTCTCGGGAAGCTGAGACAGGAGGATCTCTGCGAGTTCAAGACCAGCCTGGGCTACAAAAGTGAGCTCAAGGCCAGCCTGAACTGCATAGCAAGGTCCTGTCTCAAAAAGATGATAAATAAATAAATAAACAAACAAACAAACAAACCCTCCTGAGGTGGCTGTGGCCTCACACCAACTCTCTCCAGTGCCCCGACCTCGTTTATACAGTGAAACGCTCCTGGCCCTCAGCTCTCCCGCCCTTCAGTCGCTTGCCACCTGCTTTGCCAGCCGGCTGGCCTACAAATTCCTTTTTCTGCTATTTGTCCTTTTGGGTGCTGCCTAACCCCACAGGACCAGGGGATCTCGCTTTGGTCGGGACATTCTTGATTGTCCAGGAGAGTGAGAATGCCAGTGGCCTCCCATATGCTGTACCCTCCATGGACTGCACTTTTACTTCTGTTACAGCTGAGAAGCCTCAAGGTGAGTGTGCGACTAGAACACACATTGGTGCAAGGAGCCAGACTGCTCCGGGAAGAGGGCCGGTTCTGACACTCTCGAACTGGCTCCACCGCCCGAGCCCCACTCACCAGGGAAGGTCAGCCTGAAGCACGCATGAAGTCCCTTTCCAATTACAGCAAGCAACTTGCTCCGCCTTGAAATTTTTGACATTTTTTTAGTCATACAATCCTGCCCGGTGCTCTATAGAGTGTGAATCGCATCCGTGACTTGCCCTCAGTGCCGGGAGGATTTCCCACCCCAGCTGTGATAGACAAAATCACCAGATGTCCCCTAAGAGAGTCAAATGCCCTCCAGCTGAAAACCGCTGGACTAGAGGATGGGTATAAAAGATTCTCTGAAATCATGAAGGACAACAAAGACAAGAACCAGCATCTACAAAGCAGCAGGCATTCTACACACACCCAATAGTGTGCTCTTTTAAAGCCTAAAAATGTAAATAAAAGTATTGTCATTTTTAAAAAGAGGTGATATATGATGCCCATACAAACTCAAAGATAGTCACAATTTGGGGTGGCTCTACTACTTGCTTATTTTGCTCTAGGGATCTGTATTTAGCAGCTGCCTCAATTGCTTTGTAAGCTGTACATTTTACACATCCCACACACGCTGATCTGGATCAGTGCAGCTCAGGTGCTCCATCTGCCTCTCACGGCAGTGCCCACTGGCTCAGGCAGCCAGCCACGGTCTCCACCAGCCAGGGCC
Source organism: Myocastor coypus (assembly GCA_004027025.1). Taxonomy (NCBI): domain Eukaryota; kingdom Metazoa; phylum Chordata; class Mammalia; order Rodentia; family Myocastoridae; genus Myocastor; species Myocastor coypus. The sequence goes on from PVJA010025043.1 coordinate 30,937, forward strand.
CTTGATCTCGCATAGGAGCTTGAGAATAAAACATTGAAATGCATGTGTGTATTTATTTAAAAATCCTCCCAGAGATAAGCGCCTGTGTACCTAGGAAACAGCAGCCGCTTCCCCTTCTCCTGTACAAATGGTAGCAGATTGCAAACGCCCTTGCCACCTAGCTTCCTCCCCCTTAGTGTAATTTCAAACTCATTCCAGCATATGCACTGGGTGCGCTGTGGCTTGTTTAACCGGTCTGCCCCCGTGGGCTGTGTGTGTGTGTGTGTGTGTGTG
>PVJA010025044.1:7417-21234 GCA_004027025.1 Myocastor coypus
TTTTTTTTTTTTTTTTTGGTGGGACTGGGGTTCGAACTCATGACCTTGCAGTTGCCAAGCAGGCACTTGTGCCATAGAGCTATCTCCCCAGCCCCTTAAGTTCTATTTTTATTTCATTCTTTCTCAAGATAAAGACCTTAATACTTTAGTATAAATAGAACTTTCCTTAAATTGCTTCTATTCTTTGTAGACTTATTATTGCAGTTACTGTAATATTATCAAAGTTATACTTTATATACTTATAAATCCAAATGGTAGAAATAAAGACTAAAATACATATTACCTTACATCAATTTTTAATATTACATGTGGAAATTATATTGTCATTTAATATGCTAATAGCATGAAAGCTACTACTACCAAGACTATCAATTTAAATTATACAATTTAAATATATCTTACAATATAGCTACTTTCCCCACAAGGCTCATAGCATAAAATCCACTGTGTTAACATAGAGATGAAATTTTAAGGTTTTTTGTTTTGTTTTTTTTGTCTTTTGGAGACGGGGTCTCACTGTGCAGTTCAAGCTGGCCTTGAGCTCACTTTTGTAGCCCAGACTGGTCTTGAACTCGCACTGATTTTCCTGCCTCAGCCTCCCAAGTGCTGGGATTACAGATGTGAGCCATCACTCCTGGCTTTTAAGTTATTTTTAACCATAAAAGAACAAAACTCTTGGGGCTGGAGAGATAGCTCCATGGCATAACTGCCTGCCTGGCAAGTGCAAGGTCATGAGTCTCAACCCTGGTCCTGCCAAAAAAAAAAAAAAAAAAAAGAAAAAAAGAACAAAACTATTAACTGCCAGGGCATAGCTTGATTTTCAAATTAAATATGGATTGAGTTATTTTCCTGAAGCTTACCTTCCAAGATAACATTCCTATATGGAAAAATATTTTTTTTGAACAACATGCTAAGGTTCTATCCTTTCTTTTCTTTCTTTTTCTTTCTTTCTTTCTTTCTTTCTTTCTTTCTTTCTTTTCTTGAGATAGGGTATCACTATGCAATTCAGGCTGGCCTTAAGCTCACTTTTGTGGCCCAGGCTGGTCTCAAGCTTGCATTGATCCTCCTGCCTCAGGCTCCTGGGTTCTGGGGTTACAGGCTTGCACCACCACACAGCTCTAATTCCTTTCTATCCACAGGTCTTTCCCTAAGTCCAACACACTTTCAAATGCCCGATTCTCTAAACCAACTTGAGATAAAGTAGATAAGGCCTTGTTATCTTCCTAAAGTCCAGGGTGACAGACAGATTGACTTGTAGTTTAAATCAGCCCATGGACCTTACTACTGGCCTATTTTGCAAGACCACAAGATCTCACAACCTTGCACTTGCCAGGCAGGCACTTGTGCCATGGAGCTGTCTCCACAGCCCATGCTTTTTATTTGTTTGTCCTATTTTCTAATTGATTATCAATATTTTAACATCTAGAACTTTCCCAGCAGAAACAAAAGAACTGGCTATCTATCCCAGGGACCCACAATTCTCAAGAGGCAACAACTGGCTGGACCCTTTGAGTAGAAGGCAACTCTTTGCCAAGAGCTAGCCACAGTCCACACCACTCTCTCATGCTCCCTAGATGCTGCGATTTGTCATGTTGCTGGCCTTCCTCTCCCTAAAGCAGTTTCGCTGCCAGGCCCATACGGTCTGTGAGCAAAGAAGCCAGGATCCCTTTGTCACTCTAGGAACTGTAGAGATGGATACTCGTGGGAGAGACTGAGGGCATTTGCTAAAATCTCATTCAGCTGAGTTTGGAGATCATTAAAGATCATCAAAGGTTAAAGGTGGGGCTGAGGAGATAGCTCTGTGGCACAAGTGCCTGCCTGGCAAGTGCAAGGTCGTGAGTTCAAACCCCGGTCCCACAAAAATAAATTAAATAAAAATAAATAAAAGGTTAAAGGCAAGGGCCAGTGAGATAGCACAGCAGACTAAGCACCTGCCTAGGCTATCACAGGCACTGGGGTTCCAGCCCCCGCACCACATGTCACTCCGGCCCTGCCCCCAGGCTCGCTGAGCTGGCCAAAGAGTCCAGTGTGGTGACACAAGCCCGTAATCCCAGCGCTGAGGAGGCTGAGGCAGGAGGATCACTACGAGTCTGAACTGCATAGTGGGACTCTACTACCAAAAGGTTAAAGACAAAAAAGACCTTTTTTTTTTTTTTAATTTTATTTATTTATTTATTTATTTTTCTTGTTTCAGAACCTTTGTTTATTCACTCATTTTTATGGCCGACTCAGCCCACCTCGGGGGCAGGGCTGGCGCAGCATGTGGTGCCAGGGATCGAACCGCGGTCACCTGAAGCCGCCCAAGCTTTCCCAAGCAGGCGCTTTAGAGCACTGAGCCATCCCGCCGGGCCCCCAAAACAGACCTTTAAAGACCATCTCTTTCAAACTGCTCACTCTGTAAAAGAGAGATCTAAGGTCCTGGAACTGTGTGGCCCTAGGCCCGCGCAGTCACAGAAGACCCCAACGCAGAGCTCCAGCTGCTTAACTCCAGGTTCCTTCCACTGAAATAACAGAAAGAGGAAAAGAACCAAGCACAGAGAAAGGAAGGAGGTAGGGACGCGGTCTCCCTTCCCCCTCCCGGGTGGTGGCAGGCAGCCAACTGGCGCTGGCTGCATATTTAATTTAAACCTTTGTCTGCCCTGGCAAGGACAAAGTACAATCTGTTTTATGTAAAAAGTCTTCCCCAAGGAAAGCCTCAGCCTCCAGCTGTGAAACTGATTGATGTTCTGAAAGCCCCCGAGAACCTCTGCTGGGATCCGAGGAGGTTGCGGTTTCCAAAAGAAGAGTTTGTGAAAAGGGAAGCGCGGACGGAAAAAAATCCCTTTATTGTGTGTCTCTCAGTCTGGCAGAATTACGCTGAAGCAAGAGGGGAAACATGCAAATAAAGACTATATTTTATCAGCAGATCCCGGAGGCCCCTGCGGGAGGGGCCCGCCGCTCGAAGTGGGAGCCTGGTGCAAGCTCTGTCTAGAAGCCCTAATTGCATGGAAGCCCTCGGCTGCTACCACATTGTCTGTCTCCATCGATCAAGACGCCGAAAGGTCCTGCGGAGGTTTCCTCCACATTTAATGGGAGAGGGAAAGTCGCCGGTGTTACTGCAGTGGGAATGTTCATGCAATGCCCCAGCAAGATTCAAATCCCTCCTATTTTGAGAGTTTGATGGGTTTCTGGAGAACCTGTTCCAGAGTCTCTGACTTTGAGTAACGCTTCTTGCGAAACCAAGGCCAGTTTTGAAACCTGGTGCTGGGGTCACTTCTGAGCGTGCCTGGACCCTCAGGGTCAGAGCTGCCGGGATCTGCTCCACCCCATGACCCCGTATCTGTGCCCCAGGGCCCAAAGAGCAACGTGGCAGTGCCCCAGAGGCCCAAAGAGGGCAACTCCTCCAGGAGAGATCTCAGTTGACCCAGATTCGCCGTGCCCGAGGCAGGCCCGGGTCAGGCTCCGAGGCGGTCATGGTGGTAGGGTGCGAGGGCCTGCCTTGCCCTCCTGGCCCCGGGGGCCAGACTGCAGCTTGGAGCCGGAACAAAGCCAGGGCCGGGTCAGCCTGCGGAGCTCAGGCCTGCTTTGGGCTGGCGCCAGGACCCTGAAACCATGGCCGGGAGCCACCAGCTGGCGCTGCTCCCGGGAGCATGTGCAGCTGTGCGCAGGCCAGACGGCCGCAGCCCTGACCGCCCGCGCTCCGTTGTCCCCGGGCACACACCCAGGGCCTGGGTGCCCTGGCATCTGCTTGCCTGCCTTAGGTGTGTCCTGAGTTGACTGAGGAAATTCTCCGAGTGAGCACTAGCGCGCTCACTCGCTCGCTCGGCTCCCAGGCCTCCCTTCGCCGCCCTACAGCTCCGCGGAGGCCCCGGTGTACACCCCAAAGCTTCCCTGGAGATCCCTGGTCTGGCCAACACGGAGGCCTCGACTATGGCCCTTACTCCGTGGGGTCTGGTCTCAGTGCCCGTTATCAATATTTCTCCCAAGAGGGGCTAGGGAGTTAGCTCCGTGGCACAAGTGCCTGCCTGCCTGGCAAGTGCAAGGTCATAAGTTCGAACCCCAGTCCCAAAAAAATAAAAAAAATTCTCCCAAGAGCCGTGGCCCCATAGCTGTGGAAACAGAACCGCTCCTCTGGCCCTGAGGGTGGGTTCAGTTGGTGAACAGCTGCCTTCACAGAAGCTTCCTGGTAGGGACGTCATTGAACTGGTAATAAGGTTAGCTGCTGTACAGTCACACTGAGGAAAGGTCAAAGAGGGGAAATCTTCATTTTTTAAAAAGATGGTACTGTTCCTTTCATATATGCTAGACTGTCTTCTGTATTAATTAGCTGTCCCTAGGGGCAGCTGACCCCATGAACTCTGGGAACCTGCTCTAAAATGTCAGGCTTTTTCTCTCCCTGATTTCGTTTCCAGCTAAACAAAAGTCTCTACAAACTTGTTTGCACCTCTTGGGTGCAGCTTCCAGTACTGTGACACTCCGTTGAGTCCATCTGAGCGTCTCCCATCATGAAGGGAAGGCTGTGGGGCAGTCCTGGCCTCAGCTGGCGCCCAACACAGACCGAAGGCCCGAGAGGGCCCCAGGGAGAGCAGTCCCAGAGGGAGGCATACACTGCACACAGTAGGGGAAGGTCTCTGGGCTCAGGAGACTGCAGTCTAGGGGAGCCCCTGAATTTTCTTTTCGTTTTTTTTTTTTTTTTTTCACACTGAGCATGTTTTTTAATTTAAAGAGTGACTATGGTTGTTTGTAGCAAAGGTCTACATATTAATATTGTATACTTTAACAGTAAATATCAGAAAAAGAAGTTGATTAATAGAACAACTAGAAAGTTCTACAGAGCTCTTCAATTTTAAAAAGTGATAAAAGACCTAAAATACCTCTTCAGAAGACTGAACAATGTTAAACACAAAGAATGGATTAAAATTAGTGAGTTAACATAACTTTACAAGTTATTTATAAACACAGCAGACAGCTGGGATCATATAGAAAGCTGCAAACCCAAAGTCTTCCTTACCCTATCAAGTCTCTCCTCTTCTTTCAGAATTTGTGACTCCTTTTCAGAATAGTTAATGCATGTTTTAGTATATAAATCAGTGTATATTTACAAATGAGATCACAAAATACTTATATTTGTGTGTAGCTGTCTTTGACTTAAACATCTATCTTGGGTTGGCCAGATAGTTTAGCAGATTAAAGCACTTGCTTAGGCAAACACAAGGCCAGGGATTTGATCCCTGGCCCGCTGTGCCAGCTCCACTCTCGGAGCATGCTCAGATGTGGACTGAGCCTGGATGCAGTGGCGTGTACCTGTAATCCCAGCACTTGTGCTAAATACATTACAAAATCTATCTTAAAGATATTCTCATACTTTTATTTTTTTTATTTTATTTTATTTTTTTTTCAGGACTGAGGTTCAAACTCATGACCTTGCACTTGCCAGTCAGGCACTTGTGCCACAGAGCTATCTCCCCAGCCTCCTCATACTTTTATTTTTATTTATTTATTTATTTATTTATTTTTCTGCTTAGCAAGGTGCTGAGTGCATTGTGAGCTCCGGCAGTGTGAACCCACTGCTGGCTGCTGTTGCTGTGGGGAACTTCAAGGAAGCCGTGATTAATTGAGCTGGGACTGAGAATGTTTTCCAGAGAAAGTGTCAGTTGAGCTGAAACTTAAAGGGTGAGTGGCTGCGATCCTGAGGCAAGTTAGTGTGCAAGGTGCTTAGCAGGGGCCATCCCAGGAAAAGGCAGGGTGCAGGAGTCTTTCAGCCTGGGTGAAGCGGTGATACAAGGGATGCCTGGGGCACATTGGGCTAGAGCTGACTGCATTGCAAGAGGTAAGACAAAAGAGACTCAGGCAAGCCTGGGCCAGGTGGCCACTGGGCTGGGACATCAACCTCTCAGGCTTTATCCTGAAGGTAGCAGTGAGCTGAGCTACCCGAAAGGATTAGGTCGGTGTGCATGACAAGCAAATTGCTAAACTGACTCTAGAAGGTCGATTTGGGTGGCTCGGACAAGATCATCAGAACAGGGACCCCCTCCCCTCCCAGTGGGATGGACTGTCACCCCTGTGGCCTCCTACGGGTCTAGAAGCTTCTTTTCCACCCCAGCTGGACTCCACAATTCCCCCAAGCTGGAAAGCTGGCTTTCCCGGACAACTCTGGAGAGCAACAAACACCTCACCCGGACAGCCTGGGGCCCCAGAATCGGAATGCACCCCTAATAATAAATCGCTTCTCATACTGTCACCATTTGGAAAGCAGTAAGGAGGTCAAACCATCTCCCTGGAACATAACCCATTGTATTCCAGTAGGTGCGCTGCTTTGGATTAATGACAGGCCGGGACATCGCAGACAAGTTTTCTTCTGCCGACACTTGCTCTTGAGTTTCTGCAGTGAAGTCTGCACCCACACCACGTCCTGAATGTCTTCCGACTTGGGGGTTTGGGCCATGGTGCCTGTGCAGGCGGCTACCCGGAGCTAAGGCCTAGGAATCAGGTATTTCCCCGTTGCTGATTCCAACCCTTCATGTTGTGATGGAAAATCTAACTAAAGCAGGCTGAAATTGAAAGGGGGTTGTTGGGGTGAGGGTGTGGCAGGCTGGCTGGAGCCAGAGGGGAGGCTGCACAGCAGGAGCTGATCTGCTGACCACAGCCAGGACTGGCATGAGGGGAGGGGGAAACAACCCAGTGAGGACCCCAGGGAGGGCAAGGCCAGGGGCCGTCTCCGCTGCTGCTGCCGCTGCCGCTGCCGCTGCCATCTTCCCGCTGTTAGCTCCCCTTCTGTCAGGGCAGCACATTCTTCTTCTTTATTTTATTTTATTTTTTTTGTTGTTGTTGTTTCAGAACTTTTGTTTGTTTGTTTATTTATTTTTATGGCCGGCTCAGCCTGCCCTGAGGGCAGGGCTGGCGCAGCGTGTGAGGCCGAGGATCGAACCGCGGTCCCTGCAGCCGCCTAAGCTTTCCTAAGCAGGCGCTTTAGACCACTGAGCCATCCTACCGGACCCCACGTTATTCTACTTGCTCTGCTCTTTTCTTCTTTTATTTTCCTCCTTTCTTTTCTTTTCTTTCTTTCTTTTTTTTTTTTTTTTTTTTTTTTTGTGGGACCAGGGTTCGAACTCACGACCTTGCACTTGCCCAGCAGGCACTTGTGCCTCGGAGCTATCTCCCCAGCCCCTCTTTTCTTTCTTTACTATAAATAAAGGTTGCATTTTCCTGTTTGCTGGTTGTGCCAGTGGATTCTTCTATTTTTAATTTAATTTAATTTTTTTCTTGTTTCAAAACTTTTGTTTGTTTATTTTTATGGCTGGCTCAGCCTGCCCCAAAGGCAGGGCTGGTGCAGCATGTGGTGCCAGGGATCGAACCGCAATCCCTGAAGCAGCCCAAGCTTTCCCAAGCAGGCACTTTAGACCACAGCCCACCGGGCCCCTCATCAAAACATCTTTAACTTACACAGCTTTGGCCCAGCCGAGCAGTTGTCTACTGAACACGAGAGGGTTGGGTCTGCTGGAGAGGAAGACCAGCGCTCACTTCCTTCACCACGTGGGGCCTGATGGGCTTTAGTTGTTTTCCTCCCCCACAGCTGAACCTGATCCCCCATCAGTGCCAGGAGCCCTGAGCTTCCCTGACGGCTGAGGCAACACAACCACGCCATGTTTAAATACATTTCTGAGATTCTATACATTCTGAAAGTGCTGGTGGCTTTCAGTTTACTTTCTGTACAGAGGCTGCTGTGTCTTTCTAGAAGGACAGCCCATGTGTGCTCCTTAATCTGACCATCTGGTCCTAACTTTTCTCAAATGCAGTTGCCCTTTGTAAATGTATCTACCCAAAGTCTGAATCGTTGTGCTAGAAATTTCTTCTCTTGGCCGAGCATGGTGGTGCACGCCTGTAATCCTAGCACTTGGGAGGCTGTGGCAGGAGGATCGGTGCAAGTTCGAGACCAGTTTGGGCTACAAAAGTGAGCTCAAGGCCAGCCTGAACTGCATAGCGAGACCCTGTCTCAAAAAGACAAAAAAAAAAAAAAAACCTTTCTCTTACATTCAAAATGTTTTCAGTTAAATGTTCTCTGATAATGAGACTGTTTGGAAATTAAGGATTCTGATGGATGAAAACAACAGTGTAGGCATTTAAAGCCTAATTAATTCTTCAAGCTCATTGGGATAAAATCAAAGCTTTCTATCTCAGTGTTGCCTACTAGTCTGAGTCTGTACTACTGGGAGTATTTCACCTGATTCTACAAAATTTGTCTCTTTACAAAATCTGAAGCAACTAAATAACATGGAGGTCAAGTATCCCAAGGAACAAACATGACATCACATGAGGAAGTGAGTCACCGGGCATCATCGTGTTGGGATTCAACTGACTCACTTCGTTCTGGGCCGAGAACCAGCTCCAGTTCTATCATGCTGCCCCGTGACTCATGTGGTGCCTTCCCCGCCCCCCCTCAGGAACAGGCCAACGGCACACTGGAGAAGCTCTTGGGAAATCCAAGCAGCTCAAAATGAGCCTCGCCCCAGGGATGCAGGTGGTCTCTGCACCTGCGCAGACCAGCTGTTTGTCTCAGGAGCACAAACCTATCCTTGGCAACGAGGGTCGCAGTTATCTGAGCTGACCAGGTCTCGGCAGAACAACAGCCACCATCTCTGTGTCTCTGTACATGTCTTTTGATAATCCACGGGTGAACTGTAAATCTGCCACCACCCATGTTGCAATAGTCATTGTAAAAAGTTCTGTGACTCAGTAGCCACCCAGTTAGTGCCCTTATCAAAAGGGCAAAACACACCACTGGCTCTCCTGCTGCTGTATGGCTGCTTGTGCAAGCAGAACTTGGAGAGCTGCACTGACAAAACATGGCCATTCAAATGGGAAGGAGCGGGTGGAGAGATAGCTCAGTAGAGTAAGCGCCTGCCTGGCAAACGCAAGGGCCTGAGTTCAATCCTCGGTTCTGCAAAAAAAGCAAATTAAAAAGAAAAAAATGGGAAGGAAGATGGACGTGACTAGAGCTTCAAAATCATAAACTACATCTCAGAGCATCTTAAATAAGTGACTTCAAATATTAATATTGGTAATACCTGAAAGTATCAACTTTTTTTCTTGTGGTACTGGAGATTGAACTCAGGGCCTTGTACTTGGCACTTAGGCCATGAGCTATTTCCGCAGCTTTATTTTATTTTATTTATTTTTTGCAGGACCAGGGTTCAAACTCACAACCTTGCACTTGCCAGGCAGGCACTTGAGCTGTGGAGCTATCCCCAGCCCCTATTTTTTTTTTTTTTTTGAGGCAGGCACTTACTACGTAGCCCAAGCTGGTATAGTCTGGTCTCAGACTTCCAAGTAGATGGGGTAACAGGTGTGCACTACAAAGCCAGCCAAGGTTAGTTAGTTTCTTCTTGTTTGTTTTGTTTAATGTATTTTGTATAGGGTCTCACTACGCAGCTCAGACCTGTAGTGATGTTCCTGTCTCAGCCTCCCCTGTGCTGGGATTGCAGGTGTGCACCACCATGCTGATTTTCAAGGGCCCCTGCCCAGTGCACTACAGGGTGGGGCCAATGTGGCCTGTGGTGCCAGGAATTGAACCCCGGCCCCTGTGCTTGCCTAAGCAGGTGCTTAGTCTACTGAGGTATCTCACTAGACCCATGATTTTTTTTTTAAATATATACCATTACAGGGCTGAGGAGATAGCTCAGTGGTCTAAAATACCTGCTTAGGCAAACTTTGGAAACAGCAGGGACTGTGGTTTGATCCCTGGCACCACGTGCTATGCCAGCCCCACCTCCAGGGCAGGTTGAACTGGCCATAATATAAAAATAATAATAATAAAATAATAAAGTTCCTTTCTTTTTTTTTTTTTTTTCCTTGTTTCAGAACTTTTGTTTGTTTATTTATTTATTTTTATGGCCGGCTCAGCCTGCCCTGAGGGCAGGGCTGGTGCAGCATGTGGTGCCAGGGATTGAACCGCGGTCCCTGCAGTTACCTAAGCTTTCCTAAGCAGGCACTTTAGACCACTGAGCCATCCTGCCAGGCCCTAAAGTTCCTTTCCATGGCCCCTCACTCTCTTCTTTCTTAAGGTTTCTCTCCTTTCACATTGCTTATTTGGTCCAGTAAGCATTTGAGAAGGTTTTTTTTGGTTGTTGTTCTGTTTATTTATTTTTATGGCCAGCTCAGCCTGCCCTATGGGCAGGGCTGGCGCAACACATGGTGCCGGGAATCAAACCATGGTCCCTGCAGCTGCCCAAGCTTTCCTAAGCAGGCGCTTTAGACCACTGAGCCATCCTGCCAGGCCCTTTTTTTTTTTTTTTTTTTTTTTCTTGTTTTCTTGTTTCAGAACCTGTGTTGTTTATTGACTCATTTTATGGCTAGCTCAGCCCACCCCGAGGACAGGGCTGGCGCAGCACGTGGTGCCAGGGAGCGAACCGCAGTCCCTGAAGCCGCCCAAGCTTTCCCAAGCAGGTGCTTTAGACCACTGAGCCATCCCGCCAGGCCCCTTGAGAAGGTTTTTTTGTTTTTGTTTTTTGGCTGGCTCAGGCTGCCTTAAGAGTGGAGGTAGGAGCCGGGCGTGGTGGTGCGCGCCTGTAATCCCAGCACTCGGGAGGCTGAGGCAGGAGGATCGATGTGAGTTCGAGACCAGCCTGGGCTACAAAAGTGAGCTTAAGGCCAGCCTGAACTGCATAGTGAGACCCTGTCTCAAAAAGCAAAAAAAAAAAAAAAAAAAGAGTGGAGGTAGGGATCTAACCACCGTCCACTGTGCCTGACTGGCATTGTCCATGCAGGCGCTTTAACCACTGAGCTAACCCCCAAATCCCCAGCATTTGATTTTGAAGTGCCTGATAAGTATGCCCCCCCCCCCTTTTTTTTAAACTAGTAAAAACAATATACAGAAACAGAAATCCCAGCATTCAGGAGGCAAAAGGATTGCTGAGAGTTCGAGACTTACCTGGGCTACAAAGTGAGCTAGCCCAAGGCCAGTCTGACTGCACAGTGAGACCCTGTCTCAAAAAGACAAAACAAATAAATATGCAGTGAACATCTTTGTGTGAGGCAATGTGCTAGGGGTTGTCTATAAAAGTGTAAGATACAGTTGTTGTTTTTTTTGTTTTGTTTTTTTCTTTTTCTAGGGAAGGTTCTAAGGGTGTCCAGGGTGTCACTACTAGGTGGGACTCACAGTGATCCGTCTATTTACAGCCTCCCAAGAGCTGGGATTACAGGCATAGGCCACCACGCCCAGTCTCTAGTTGTGCTTTAGATCAGAAATATTCCCTTAGGGACCTCGGAGATAGCTCTGTGGCATAAGTGCCCACCTGGAAAGTACAAGGTTGTGAGTTCGAACCCTGGTCCTGCAAAAAAAAGAAAGAAAGAAATGGCCCCCTAGAACTTCATGTGCTGAGGCCCAAGGTTTTAGGAAGGTGGCCACCTCATGGGGCACTGCCCTTGACTGCTTCGAGGTGTGGAGCCTGATTAGAAGCAGGGTCCCCTGCCCTGGAGTGTGCCTTCCTGTCTGGCTCTCTTCTTGTCTCTCTGCTTCCTGGTGACCCGGATGTGAACTGCCTTCCTCAGCCTGACCCCTCCCTGTGACTTCTGCCTGAGCCTGGAGACCATGGCCTGTGAGCCAAAACAAGCCTCTCTCTTCGGAAGCTATGGGTGTCGGTAGGTTTCAGGTCCTAGACAGAAAGAAATGACCAAGAAGTGATTACAGCCTTGAGCTCAATCCTAGGCACTGGAAAATAAAAAGGCAAGGGTCTGGCCAGATAGCTGAACAGACTAAAGTGCCTGCTTAGGAAGAGCACAGTGGTCAGGGCTTGATCCCTGGCTTGCCCTGCTGGCTCCATCCCCAGGACATGCTGCTATGTCACTGAGACATGGCATTGTGGCACTCACCTATAATCCCAGTGCTTGGGAGACTGCAAACAGAAAGATCACTACGAGTCCGATCTTGATAGTGAGACCCTGTAGACCCTCAGACCCTGTACCAAATACATAAAAAAAAAAAAAAAAAAAAAAAAAAAAAAAAAAAAAAAAAAAAAAAAAAAAAAAAAAAAAAAAAAAAAAATAGTAAAATAAAACATAAAAAGGTAAGATACTCTCCTTGCCTGAAGTTGTGTGTGACGTAGCTGGGCAGGTCAGGGTTGGCCAAATAGCTCAGCAGATTAAAGCACTTGCAAGCAGGCAGAGGGGCCGAGTTCAAAACCAGGGACTGCCATGCTGGCCCCGCCCCTGGGGCACGCTGAGACACCAATTGAGACTGGACGTGGTGACGCACACCTGTAATCTCAGCTCCTGGGAGGCTGCACACAGACGGATCACCAGTAGTGAGGCCCTGAACACCCTGTAGACCCTTCCCTGAAATACAAAAAACAAAACCTGGGCAGGTCACGAAAAAGTGCTTTCTTGAAAATCCCATCTGAAAAAAATGTGTACATAAAGTTTAGAGACTGTATTCTAACTTACCCCAAACCACAGAACTAGAGCTTATATTCTCCAACGCGTGGATTTCAATTTTATTTATTTATTTATTTATTTATTTATTTATTTTCTTGTTTCAGAACCTTTGTTTATTCATCATTTTCTTTTTTTTTTTGTGGGACCAGGGTTCAAACTCACGACCTTGCACTTGCCCAGCAGGCACTTGTGCCTCGGAGCTATCTCCCCAGCCCCTATTCACTCATTTTCATGGCCAGCTCAGCTCACCCCGAGGGCAGGGCTAGCGCAGCATGTGGTGCCGGGGATCGAACCGCGGTCCCTGAAGCTGCCCAAGCTTTCCCAAGCAGGCGCTTTAGACCACTGAGCCATCCCGCCGGGCCCCAACGCGTGGATTTCTACTTGTGAGTCAAAACTACAATACCAAAACAAAACAACTACGCTACGCGGTGTTCGGGTAACAAGCGTTGTGCTCTAGACCATACATCCATGGACCGCGCTCGTGCTTCCATCATAGAACAGCAAAGGCATCCAGTGCATTATTCAAACCCTTGTCTGCGCGATGATACTTGGCGTCGTGTTGCAGGGATCGATTCTTGTGGAGCTGTTTGAGAGGCCCGAATCCCCCTCGACTCTGCAGGCATTGCCCTTGACTTCTTTTTTTTTTTTTTTTTTCCTGATATAGGGATTGAACTCAGAGCCTTGCACTTGCCAGGCAAGCACTTATTCCACTGGGCTATCTCTCCAGCCCATCTTTTTTTTATTTTCTTTTTTCTGTATTTAGGACAAAATCTACAGGGTCTCACTACATAGATCGGACTCCTAGTGATTCTCCTGTTTTCGGCCTCCCAAATGCTGGGATTACAGGCGCGCGTCACCACGCCCAGTCTCAGTTGCAGTCTCAGCTGCTCCAAGAGCCAGGCTGGCGCAGCACGCCGAGGCTCGAGCCCCGGCCGCTGTGAGTCGCTTTAGTCCATTGAGCTATCTGTCTGGCCCTTGACTCTGTCGTCTTTTTTTATTTTTTATTTTTTCTATTTTTTTGGGGGGCAGGGTTCGAACTCACGACCTTGCACTTGCCCAGCAGGCACTTGTTCCTCGGAGCTATTTCCCCAGCCCCGACTCTGTTGTCTTAACCTGCACCCAGGCTCAGCGCCAACTGAAGAGCAGGTGAGGTTTTCCCCAGTAAACCCACCCAATTCTGCCGGACAGTAACGGAAGGTTTAGGTGAAGTGACGGCGAAGGTGCGAGGGAAGAGAATGAAAACCGGAAATTGCCGATGAGGAACAGTCTGGAAAGAACTGAGGCCTCCGAGAGCCTCTGCACAGCTTTCCAGGCCCGCAGGCCACCGCTGGCATTCCTAACTCACTTCCACTGGGCTGGTTAAGGCGGCAAGAGAGCGCAGCGAGGTCAGATGAGGGCCTTGGGCCCGG
>PVJA010025044.1:21334-31393 GCA_004027025.1 Myocastor coypus
GTGATCCCCCCCCCCCCCCCCCCCCCCCCCCCCCCCCCCCCCCCCCCCCCCCCCCCCCCCCCCCCCCCCCCCCGCCTCTTGTGATCCCTTCAGCCCCATCCCCGTGCCCTTTCCTAGGCTCGGCTCAGCACTCCTACCCATCTGGCTCTGGTCCCCCCTCCTTCCAGGGGTTGCTCACTGCATTGGCTCGTTCCTCCCAGAGTTCAGGTTCCCTGGGCAGCACTGACTTAAGACTGAGAAGGAGCTGGGGACCGAGAGGAACCCTGGCCCTTGCTCCCCGCACCGCACCATGGATGTCTTCTCAGGTGACTGGTGGGTCAGCCCCTCGAGCAGGCTGGCGCCACCCTGCTTGGTGACCCTGGCCTCTGGGCCCCACCTGGTTCCCTCTGCCCTCTCTGTTGATAAAGCCTGGTTTGGCTCCTGGCTTTCCCACCACCTGTGTAAACAGCTCCTGTATTGAGTTCCTTCTCCTGTAAATATGTAAATACTTACCCTGGTTTCTGGTTTCCTTCTAGATCCCCACGGACGTGTGTATGCATACAGAGTCAGTCTGTTAAAGTGTTGGTTTGCACCGTGTGCAGGAATTGCACTGTTCAAACAGACTTATCTCACAGAGATTCTGGAAAAGCTGGGCCACCACCTGAGCAGGGACCATTGTCATATGAATCCACAGTCCTTGAAGTGTGTCATCAGCAGCCAGGTCCACGATTGTAGGCCCTTGGCTGCAGGAGAAACTTCGAGAATGCAGAGGGCGTTGGGTTCAGCCAACAAACCTGGCTGGTGCAAGAGCTTTTGCAGTTCTTCGGTTCATTTAGGTTGACAATATTTCAAACTGGTGAGGGGGTGCTGATGGAAGCAGAAATCTTAGCCCCCTCCCCCGTGAACCAGGGATTGAACTCAGGTTCTTGGGCTTGTCAGGCAAGCGTTTATTCTGCTGAGCTATATCCCCAGCCCTTGAAGCAGAAATATTTTTATTTCAAAAAAGAAGACATGGTGCATGCCTGTAATCCCAGTACTTGGGAGGCTGAGGCAGGAGGATCAGTGTGAGTTCAAGATCAGCCTGGGCTACACGAGTGCGTTCAAGGCCAGCCTGCACTGCATAGTGAGACCTTGTATCAAAACGACAAGAAGAAAAAGAGGAAGAGGAAGAGGAAGAGGAAGGAGAAGGAGAAGAAAGAAAAGTTGAAAGGATAGGGGCGAGAAGACCTGGCTTGAGGTGCTTGCTGGCGTGGAGGGTGGCGTGAGCTGTTCCCTGTCCCTGGCATGAACTGCACACAGAAGCAAATGGATGAGGAAGCCGCCAGAGGCTGACGCAAGAGCAGTGCTCATGGCCCTCCACCGGGCCCCTCCCATGGCTGCTCCATGCAGTAGAAATGCCTACAATTCAGAAAAACAGAGAGGCCCGGGGAAATGGAACTTCAAGACTTTAACCAAGAGCGATTCACCAGCTTTTTCCAATGTCAATATAAACAGGTTGGGGCTGGGGAGAAAGCTTTGTGGCACAAGTGTCTGCCTGGCAAGTGCTAGGGCATGAGTCTGAACCTCAGTCCCACGAAAAAATTAACATTATATATATATATATATATATATATATATATATATATGTATCTTGTCTTTGCATATAGAATAAAGGATGGTTTACGTGCTAGATTTCTTTCATCTCCTGGATTATGACTTATAAAAAATCTATAAAATAAATATGTATGTATGTATATAGTACACAAGACATGCATCTATGTATACTAAATGATACAAATTCAGGCTGGCCTTGAGCTCACTTTTGCAGCCCAGGCTGGTCTTGAACTCACATCGATCCTCTTGCCTCAGCCTCCCAAGTATTAAGATTACAGCAGTGTGCCACCATGCTTGGCTAATATGCCCATGTTGTTTTTGTTTTCTGTGGTGCCAGGCACTGACCTTGGGACCTTGTACTTGCCAGGCAGGTGCTTATGCCACTGAGCACTGAGCTATCTCCCTGCCCCCCACTTTTGTCTTTTTGAGACAGGGTCTCACTATGAAGCTCAGGCTCAGTCTGGCCTTGAGCTCACTTTGTAGCCCAGGCTGCTCTCAAATTCACAACGGTCCTCCTGCCTCAGCCTCCCTAGTGTTGAGATTATAGGCATGCACCACCATGTGCAGCTCTGTTATAACATACATAAACTCCCTCTAAATGCTTCCCAAGATATTTTAAAAACAACTGACTCTATTAATAGAAATCAGGCTAAGTTTTTTTTATATATCCCATATTCATCTAGATTGTCACATGAAAAAGAATATAATAAAAATGCAGGCACCTCCTGGAAATGCCAAATTAGAAAAACAGCTACGCTTTGTACATTGTCCTGCCCCAGACAACAGGCGTCCAGGACGGTCCCCACAGCTGGCGCACTCTGCATGGTATGCTCATTACCACGAGTAAATAAAGCCAGTAAATTACCGGCAGAGTGCTGAGAGCCGAGATGAGCCTCAGAAATCACCCTCTCATCAGACTCGCCACTCATTGCATTTTGCCTGAGCAAAAAGCAAATAATGATGATCAATGGGGAATTAATGTTTTAGTCCAGCAGGAATGGAGATGATGCATGCCATAAATTATTAACCAGCACTGTACTGTAGCCTCTTGGCATAGTGCAGAACAGGCTTCTAAAGAAATAGGATCCACATCTTCTCCCTGCCTAGCAACGCTGACTCCAACCAGTGTGTGACATCCGGAGATGCAGATCTCTGAGACATTCAAGACCCACAGTGACACCCAGATTTCTTTTTTTTTTTCTTGTTTCAGAACTATTGTTTGTTTATTTATTTATTTTTATGGCCGGCTCAACCTACCCTGAGGGCAGGGCTGGCGCAGCATGTGGTGCTGGGGATCGAACCGCAGTCCCTGCAGCCGCCCAAGCTTTCCTAAGCAGGCGCTTTAGAGCACTGAGCCATCCTGCCGGGCCCCGACACCCAGATTTCTCTACCTTGGTGTGGCTGAATGGGAGCAAACCCTAAGAATTCTTGTTTACACTTACGTAAACACATGTTGTTGGTTTACGTAACTATACATATTATTGTACTGTAGTAGGGAAACAGTGGTTAGGCTGCAAACGGAGCTGCCTCAGGTCTTGCCTGCCCTGGGCAGTGACCAGCAGGGGCACCCAACCTTGCTGGCCTCAGCTTTTCTCAACTGTAAAATAAATAAAGTGTCAGACCACAGATGACCTTGAGCAATATTTTGAGCAAAGACCGGGTTGTGTGCCATCTCCACCCTAGGTGTGCTAAGCTGGCCACCAGGATGGGGCGTGGTGGCGCATGCCTGTAATCCCAGTGCTGGGTACACTGAAAATAGGAGAATCACTGTAAGCCCAAGCTGCACAGTGAGACCCCGTACCACATACATAAAGTTAAAAAAAAATCTGTAAAAATCTCACAAGGAATAACTAAGTAGATTGGACTAAGGAAAGGTTCACTGCAGCCTAAAAATGAAAAATCACATAAAAATTGTTCAACTTTTTTTTTTTTTTTTTTTTTTTTTTTGTCTTTTTGAGACAGGGTCTCGCTATGCAGTTGAGGCTGGCCTTGAGCTCACTGTTGTAGCCCAGGCTGGTCTCGAACTCGCACCAATCCTCCTGCCTCAGCCTCCTGAGTGCTGGGATTACAGGTGTGAGCCACCATGCCTGGCTTGTTCAACTTTTTAAACCTACAAGATATACATAGTAGAGCAGAAAGTATACCTACTTCTACAGGCACATAGTAAATATATACTATAGAACACATAGACACAGCTTCCTGCTTAATGAAAAAGAATTGTGGACCATTAATTAAACACATGAGCTAGGATATCTGTATGTGCCTCATAGCATAGGGTGGGACTCACACCGGACATTATTAAATCTTTAGCAATGAAAATGTAAGAACTACTACTACTGAACTACTGAGCAAAGTTGTGCCATTTCCTGGTTAGGTAAGTCTAATAGAAAAGAGAAGGCAAGTGCCTGCCTGGCAAGTGCAAGGAAGGTGCTGAGTTTGATCCCGGGTTCTGCAAAGAAGAGAGAGAGAGAGAGAGAGAGAGAGAGAGAAGGGAAGACAGTGTTCACTCTATGCCCTTTAAAATTTTTCATTTGTGGAGCCAGGGAGATAGCTCCATGGCACAAGTCCCTGCCTGGCAAGTGCGAGGTCGCCAGTTCGAACTCCGGTCCTGCCAATAAAATAAAATAAAAATTTTTGTTTGTATCACTGCACATTTACAGCGCGTAGGGACTGCCCTTGTGCTGGGGAGTCGGTACACACTTGGCATGCCCTCCCCTTCTTCCCTGCCCTTCTCCACCTCCCTGTCCCTATCCTGCAGTCCATGCAACCCTAAAATTAATGACTTCGTAACTATTTGCCGGAAGCCCAAAAGGAGGAGGGAACATACATTCTCTAGCACCAATTGGGCTCTTCGGAGGTGGTTCGTAAGTTGGGGAAAGCGAGAGCAGGAGAGACGTGGGCAGAAGGTCTTCTGATGCCTCAGGGTTCGTTTTGTTGCTGTCTTCTAGAGACAGAGCCTCCCTATTGCAGTTCAGGCTGGCCTTAAGCTCACTCTGTAGCCCCAGCTGGTCTGGAACTCTCGACAATCCTCCTGCCTCAGCCTCCTGAGTGCTGGGATTACAGGCAGGCGCCACCACACCCGATTTAGGATTTGTTTTTGAAAACCAGAAGAGAAGTCTCTAACTCAGCTCTGTGGGACAGGGCAGGAGCTTCGCTTTCGGAAAGAATGGAGTAGTTGTCGGAGGGCTGGAGTTCGTGGAGTTTTGCCCTGTTTTATAGGCCAAGGTGGCCAGAAGGCTAAGTGTCCCGCCCTTCGCTAAGTATTTGGCAGTTAGACTGGAAGTCAAGTCTCCTGACCCCGTCAGCCTTTTCCTCACTGCTTCACTTTTCTCTGTGTAGATCCAAAGCAAATGTGTCCCTCCCCGACTGTGGCCACAGCCTTTCTGGGATAAAGAGAATATTCTGTTACTTCTCCCTCCCAAGGACGCTCCTTCCAAGCCATGAAGTTTTTCCCAAGCTGACTAATGCTTTGGTCAGAACTGCCTCTGAGCCATCACCCTAAATATCACTTCCCAGCCGAGCAATCTGAGGAGCAGATTTAGGCCCACTGACTTCACTCCGCGGCCCCCAGGAGTGGTACAGCCAGCTCAGCCTGTGTGACGTAGGCTTGTGACTCACTGGGCCAAGTACCACAGAGGAGCAGGATGGCTCTGAGGAACCCATGGTGGGAAATGAGCTGTGGGACAGTCTGTGTCTCAGTTTTCTTATCTATTACAAAAGGGAAGATTTTCGTTTAAATTTTAACAATGAATGTTGTTAAGCCTTGCTTAGTACACATTAATCTAACTCTCTAAATAGGAAATAGATCTTTACGTTTTGTTTTGGTTGTTTTGGCTTTGCTTTTGGAGACAGAATCTCACTATGCAGTTCAGGCTGGCCTCCAGCTCACTATGTAGCCCAGGTTGGCCTTGAACTCCCAGCAATCCTCCTGCCTCAGCCTCATGAGTGCTGGGATTACAGGCATTTGCCACCACATCCAGAAAAAGCAGATCTTTAACTTACCTAGTTTATTTCCTTTTTTTTTTTTTTTAAATAATTTTTTATTTTATTTATTTATTTTTTTCTTGTTTCTGAACCTTTGTTTGTTTATTCACTCATTTTTATGGCCAGCTCAGCACGCCCCAAAGGCAGTGCTGGTACAGCATGTGGTGCCTGGGATCGAACCGTGGTCCCTGAAGCCACCCAAGCTTTCCCAAGCAGGCACTTTAGACCACTGAGCCATCCTGCCGGGCCCCCCTATTTTATTTCCTTATTTCACAAAAGAAAGTAAAAGGATCAGAAGATTTTTATTTGTTAAATAAGAGTCACCTACCTAGATAGGTGGTAGAGCAGAAAAAAGCTAGGCCTTCTGTAGTATCACTCAGTGCTTCGGGCTCCAGGGCTGCCATATGCTCTCCTCCTCTTTGGGATGTTATAGAAATGTGACAGCCCAGAACATGTAAAATCACATGGTCACGCGAGTTCTCCACAGGCATGAACGGCCTCTGACACTATCAAGAAAGCTGCCCCTCCCCCCACATTCGTTTTGTTCCTTGTAAATTATGTGGTCAGTCTTACCGTGTCATTTCAAATACAGAGACAGATTTGGGGGTGAGCGCCTGCTGCCTGCAGCTCTGAGATGCTCGGGCCAGGTCACGATGAAAGAGGAAGCCAGTCACAGGACAAGAGGGAGCTGGAAGAGTGCTGGAGAAAGCTGCCTGAGAAAGCTGCGGGTGGCAGGAGTCAGGCAGCCTAACCCGCTGCCTTCCCCCATTGCAGGAGGCAGACCTCCCCTCGACTGATTCCACTCCTGACACTCCTACTTGGGGTACTTTTGGCTAAGTTAGTTCAGACTCCTAACCATCTGGCCTTGTGGATGCAAACAGCCGTGTGCAAGAGCAGAGCCTAAGCTGAAACTCTCCACCACCCTTAGTGACTGCTTGGTGTTCACCCGAGGGCCTCCCACTTTATTTTTTAAATTACTATTATTATTATTATTATTATCAAAACCAAGGATCAAATTTAGGACCTTGTACTTGCCAGGCAGGCACTTGTACCCCAGCCCTCAGCCACCCCACTTTAAATCATACACCAGCCCTCAGCCACCCCACTTTAAATCATACAGCTGTAACGGGGCTGGGGAGACAGCTCCATGGCACAAGTGCTTGCCTGGCAAGTGCAAGGTTGTAAGTGTGAACCCTGGTCTCACCAAAAATAAATAAATACCTAACATTTTTTTTAATTTTACTTATTTTATTTTGTTCTTGTCTCAGAACTTTTGTTTGTTTATTTATTTTTATGGCCAGCTCAGCCTGCCGAGGGCAGGGCTGGTGCAGCATGTGGTGCCGGGGATCGAACCGAGGTCCTTGCAGCCTCCTGCAGGTGCTTTAGACCACTGAGCCGTCCTGCCGGGCAAAAATAAATAAATAAATCATATAAGTGTACCCTGCTCTGCTCCAGGGGAAACCAGTTTTGTTTTTTGTTTTAAGACTTGTTTATTTATTTGGTACATGCAGTACCAGGGATTCAATCCAGGTCCTTGAGTTTGCCAGGCAGGCACTTAGACTGCTGAGCCATCACCCAGTCCCCAGGAAACCTGATTTTTTTTTTTTTTTTTTTTTTTTTTTTTTTGTGGGGCTGGGGTTCAAACTCATGACCTTGCACTTACCAGGCAGGCACTTGTGCTTTGGGGCTATCTCCCCAGCCCCAAATACATCAGTGCATCTATATTGTGTGTGTGTGTGTGTGTGTGTGTGTGTGTGTGTGTGTGTGTATTTTTGGTGGAACTGGGGATTGAACTCAGGCCCTGATGCTTGCCAGGCAAGCACTTATTCTACTGAGCTATCTCCCCACCCCCAGGAAACCTGTTTAAACCACCTGGAAGTAGATTCTGAAGGAGGTACCATGCAGAGCTGCTGCCAGGGTGAGAGAGGAGGGTGGTGGCCAAGGCAGGACAACCGCTTTCCTCGGAGTTGGTTGCAGGTGGAGTGGCTGTGGGGTGCCAGGGCCTTCGGAGAGAGGAGAAGCATTAAGACGACTTCCGGGAGTTAAGCTGCGCCTGGGGGCCATCCCCGCCCCCTGGACCACTCTTCTCTACACAGAGCAGCGCAAGTCTCAAACCAAGAACAGGAGGGGATTTTCTTCAAGACAGGAGTCATTTCATCGACTTGAAGTCAGGACACACTGCAGCTCTGTCTGCAAAAGTGATGTTTTTTCCTGACATTTTACACAGCACAATTTAACAACTCAGTGTTTCACTTGACATTTAAGAACTCATCCGTCTCCAAGAAGCTTATTGGCAAGTCATCTTGGCTCCAGAAATCAGCAAACATGAGAGCATGAGAGCACTCTGAGGAAGCCCAAAACACTCTAAAAAGGAAGCCCAGGGCACCTCAGAAAAACAAATAATTACCTGCTCAGCTGGACCCACCCCCATCCGCAGGCCTCATCCGCAGGCCTCATCCGCAGGCCTCTTGCTCAGCTGGACCGGTCCTGTTCTCAGGCCCTGCACTCAGCTTTCATCAACCACCTACCTTTTCAAGGTGAGTGCAATGGAAAAGCATGTATGACGGGCTGGACTTGTGTGGGGTAGAGCTGGGCTGCTTGGCTGCACACGAGCTATGTGGCGCTAGCACATTACCTGACCTCTCTAGAACGTGATTTCCACATTTCTTAAACAACAGTTCCTGTCTTCCTGGGTTAAGAGGATGAAATGAGTCAGTGCCGTGAAGGTATTGGGACAGCCTACAAGAACAAAGGCCATGACGTTGTTCGTTAGGAGCACAGGAGTTACCTGCACGTGCTCACTTGTCCTTGAGATCCTTTGTGGACCAGTTCCTGCTACCTGCGACTCGAGCTGCGCCTGTGAGTGTCCTGACATCTGTCCTGACCCTTGATTTTGCGGCATGCAGAGCTCAAAGTCCCGAGCAGAGCCAGGGGACAGCGAGCGTCTGCCGCTGGGATTCCGGGGGACCAGCCAAGGACTGCTGCCCACACTGGCGCCTGGAGGACGCAGCCTGGAGCTGCCACCATCCTCCAAACCTGAGAGAAGGACTTAGGTGAGAACCATAGAGAGCAAAACAGAGCCCTGCGCCGAGGTCACGTCCTGTCCGCGGCGTCAGAGCCTCCGATCATGCGGTGCTGGGAGCCACGCGGCCCGGATTTCTCCGCTGCCACTCCTCAGTTACAGCGCCCATTTTCCTCCCATGATTTTATTTATTTATTTATTTACTTACTTACTTACTTACTTACTTACTTATTTATTATAGCTGGCTCAGCCTGCCCTGGGGGTGGGGGTGGCGCAGCATGTGGTGTCAAGGATCAAACCCCAGTCCCTGCAGTTGCCTAAGCTTTCCTAAGCAGGTGCTTTAGACCACTGAGTCATCTTGTCGGTCCTTATTAGTTTAGGTATACTTATTTATTGAAGAGCCAGAACTGGGGATCAAACTCAGGACCTTGCACTTGCCAGGCAGGCACTTGTGCCCCTGAGCTATCTCCCCGGCCCTTCCTTCCATTAGTTTTGGCTGAGCTTTTCATGTTGCCTGCCCGTTTGCTCCTTGCAAAGGGCCCCAAGTCCACACAGCTCTTTCCACGGCTCCAGGCCCACGACGTGCTCCACAGCCAAGCAGTGGTGGTCTCAGCCATCTCCAGACCCAGGACCACGGACCTTCTGTGGCTCCAAAATGCCCAAGTCTGGCTTTGAGAATATTCTGGTTGCTTCACTTTTCCTGGTCTCAGTTTCCTCATCTGAAATCAACTCAGTAATCTTTCCCCTCCAGACTCTAACATATGATGACCAAATGTTGGCTTCCCCTGAGGCTTCTCATGGGCTCTCTTTTTTCCATTAGTGTGCACCGGGGAGCAGGCCCCGGCAGGACAAGCTGAGGATCGAACCCCAGTCCCTGTGCTCTGCCTAAACAGGCGTTTTAGTTCACTGAGCTATCTGGCCAGCCCTGTTTACTTTCTTGTTTGGTCCCTTGCTGGGCCCTTTTTAGGGGAGATGTGGAAGGTTGAGGGGGGATCAACCTAGAGAGGATTTGCAATAATTTTCCAGGCAAGCACTGATTCTGCTGCACTATCTCCCTGGCCTTACAATAATTTTCAACAACTTTGCCTCATTCCTTTTTTTTTAAAAACTTTTTTTCCTGCATTTAGGGCAGGATCTACTGGGTCTACAGGGTCTCATTCTCGCTGTGTAGATCTGACTTATAGTGATTCTCCTGTTTTCAGCCTCCCAAGTGCTGAGATTACAGACACGCGCCATCATGCCCATTCTCAATTCCCATCTCAGCGTGTCCCATGGGTGGGACTGGCAGTGCGTGCCAGCGATCGAACCCTGAGCACTGCACTGCCTAAGCAGGTGCTTTAGTCCCCTGAGCTATCAGGCTGCTATCAGGCCGGCCCTTGCCTCATTTCTTTTTCTTTTCTTTTTAAAATTTTATTTATTTATTTTTTTCTTGTTTCAGAACTTTTGTTTGTTTATTTATTTTTATGGCTGGCTCAGCCTGC
>PVJA010025045.1:0-31170 GCA_004027025.1 Myocastor coypus
ACTTAGGAATCAACCTAACTAAGGAAGTAAAAGACCTTTTCAATGAAAACTATAGTACTCTGAAAAAAGAGATCTTAGAAGATCTCAGGAAATGGAAAGATATTCCCTGCTCCTGGATAGGAAGAACCAACATTGTGAAGATGGCCATACTCCCTAAATTGTTGTACAGATTTAACGCAATTCCTATCCAAATACCACCAACATACGTCACAGAGCTGGAAAAGTCACTCCAAAAATTTATTTGGAACCAAAAAAGACGCAGAATTGCAACGACAATTCTCAGCTATAAAGGTACAGCAGGAGGCATTACAATTCCTGACCTAAAGTTATACTACAAAGCTACAGTAATAAAATCAGCATGGTATTGGCAAAAGAATAGACCTGAAGATCAATGGAATAGACTCGAGGGCACAGAAGCAAATACAAACACACTCAGCCACCTTATTTTTGACAAAGGGCCAAACATGTGTACTGGAAGAAAGACAGCCTCTTTAACAAATGTGCTGGAAAAATTGGCTCTCTACATGCCGAAAACTAAAACTTGACCCTAGTCTATCACCATGCATGAAAATAAAGTCGAAATGGGTTAAAGATCTAAATATTAAAAGTGAAACATTAAATGTCCTGGAAGATAAAGTTGGAGGAAATCTTGAAGACATCGGAGTAGGCAAAGAGTTCATGGAGGGAAATCAAATTGCACGTTTAACACTTGAAAGCATCCACAATTGGGACCTCCTCCGGCTAAGAAGTTTCTGCAAGTCAAAGGAAATCACTAACAAAGTGAAAAGACGACCCACAAATTTCGAAAAGATCTTAACTAACAAGTACTCAGACAAAGGTCTTCTGTCTAGAATTTACAAAGAACTAAAAACCATTAGGGTCCCAAAATTCAAAGACCCAATCGAGAAATGGGCATCTGAGATGAACATTCACTTCTCAGAGAAAGAAATACAGCAAGCCTACAAATACATGAAGAAATGCTCCCCATCGCTAGCTATTCGTGAAATGCAAATCAAAAAAACACTTAGATACCACCTCACCCCAGTAAGGATGGCTATCATAAAGAAATCAACCAGCAACAAATGCTGGAGAGCCTGTGGGGAAAAAGGAACACTTCTCCACTGCTGGTGGGAATGAAGATTGGTGCAACCATTATGGAAAGCAGTGTGGAGGATTCTTACAAAACTAGAATTGGAAGTTCCATTCAATCCAGCTATCCCCCTACTGGGAATTTTCCCAGAAGAACTGAAAACTTCATACCATAGCGATATCTGTCCACCTATGTTTATAGCAGCCCAATTTGTAGTAGCCAAATCTTGGAGGAAACAACCAAAATGTCCATCATTTGAAGAATGGTTAAAAAAAAGGTGGTATTTTTATACAATGGAATACTACTCATCCATAAAGAATGATAAGTTTGAAGACTTCATATATAAATGGATGTATATTGAACATATACTCTTAGTGAAATAAACCAGACTTATATATGTAAATATCGTATAGTCTCCCTAATATAAGAAGTTTAAAGAAGCAAACAAGAATTTAAGTGCATAACACAGCTGAATGTGTTATGGACTAAACAACGAAGCGACCGGAAGCAGATAAAGCAGAAAACATATCAATAGCAAAACCATACACTGATGTACACAGGATGAATCAGATATTGGTCTTAAGAACCTTCAAGCGGTTCAGCATATTGATTATAGCACAATGTAACGCTAAAATTATGTTTGGAATACATGTCACTCTTGTCTTTTTGATATATACTGCTCCTTGTGTAAACTCAGTTACTGTCATTCTATCAAGAGTAGTACTGGAAAATAAGAGACTGGCCCAAATACCATATTCTTGAAAGGGTGCAGTTTTGTATTTCCATGAATTTCCAAGTATTTGTGTCAAAATTGTGTAACTGCTTATATCACATTGTATGAAAAGTTATTAGAATATCAATGATGGTCAGAAAATATCATTTCCAAGCTAAGTCAAAGATATTTGATACTCAGAAAGCCAGTGATGCTAAGCTCAAGTACCTATGTTACAGAGTAATAGTATCACAAAGCTTTTCTGCTGGAGGGCTAAGAATGTAAGTTAACAGACCAAAAATTGGAGAAAAAGAAGGACTATAAGGATAGCCAATATTTTGGCCCTAGTCCTTCAAGGTCAAAAAAGACCCAGGATATAAGGGAACCTGTGCTGTAATATCCTATAACTCAGAGGTGTCCCAAATTTTCTGGTCAAGGAGATTATGGGACCTCAGAGGAAAGGGATGAATGAACTGTGGTGGATCTAAGGAGAGTCACCCAGAGAAAAACATTCTCTCAGGCTTTCACAGAAAGTAAAGTGACAAAGCAATGGCCGTGACTCGTCCCGAAGGCTGACATTAACAACAGTTCTACAGGGTACTGTCTATGGTCCCAAACTTAATCCTGAGGGGATTTCACCCTGGAAGATACAAAAAAAATGAATGTTTAGTTATACAGGTCTTGCTTCAACTTGCCCTTAGCTACCCAGCAGGAAAAAAAAAAAAATGCTTAATTACAATGCATGAAGCAGAGCTAGATTGGTGAGACGAGCTTTAGGAAGCTTAGATTCAATAGCCTCCAACATCACAAACTTCACTGGTGGCCCACTGCTATTGCAGAACATTTGACTGTATATGTACCTGCTTCCTCTTAGTCCAAAGAGAAGTATATTCTTTTCTTTTTTTTTTTTTTCTAAGCAACATCAATAGGGAGGTGGGTCATGCCCACACACTCTACTCTGTAGAACGATTGTGAGGACAATATGCAATATGTCAACTTTCAAAGAAAAGAAAGGGGAAAAGAAAAAATTAATAATAATTTTGATTTAGAAGGGTTAATGTTTAATTGTTTGATCAAGCTTATATACCTCTATGTATTAATCTAAACTGACCTGATGATGAAAATATGTAATATAACTCGTGTTAAATTTAAACAATAAAAAAGCAAAAAAATTCTAAGATAAATAAATAAATTAATTAAATTAAATTAAAAAAAAAAAAGAAGTGCTACGAAAAACAGTTCACGCATGCGTTTGAGTTTCTTGAGGGTAATGGTTCTCTAAGTGTGATCTTATCTGTAACACCCAAACTGCTTTCATTATGAAAGTAAAATATTTGCTATTTGTCCTTTTTTTCACGTTCACTATCTCATGAACATATACTGGTGCTTTCCACTACATGATCTGTTGTGGAACAGATACTGTAATTGATTGATATAAAAACAGACATAAAAATCTATATGTTTGGGCCAGGAATATAGCTCAGTGGCCGCACAAGGTCCTGAGTTTCATCCCTGGTATGAAAAACAAAACAAAACAAAAGGAATTTAAATGTTTATATGAAGTCACACATGAAAATAATTTGAAAAATATAACATACACAGTCTTCTTTTTCACTCTAATATTTGTTGTTTCTGTTTGGGAAAATGCAGTTACTATAATAAAAATTACTTATATTATCATGTAAAAAAAAAAAAGAAACTCACTTCAATAGTAAAAAAAAAAAAAAAACACCTAGCAATCCATTTAAAATGAACAACAGATTTCAACAGTCATTTCTTAAAGGAAGACACAAATAATAAACATGCCCATAAAATGTTCAACATTGCTAATTGTAGGTAAATACAGATTAAAATCACAAGAGTTCACCTCACTCCAGTTTAAATAGCTATTATCAGAAACAAAGCCAAACAAAATAGAACAAATGCTAATGAGGCTGTCCCTAAAAGGGCACAATCTAAATTAGTAGTTATAAAGAACAATGTAGAGATTCCTCAAAATCTTAAAAAAAAAAAAAAAATACAACTACAATCTCTACACTAGCATGTACCAAAAGACACTAGCATGTCGAAGAGACATCCTCACACCCATGTTGCAGTGCTATTCAGCCTAGCCAAGAGGCGGAAGCCAAGGCAGAGTCCTGTCACTTGAATGATAAAGCAAGAGTGATGCACGTGCATAGTGGATCTTGTTCAGCCCAGACAAAAAGACGGAATCCAGTCATCCAAGCCAACACCACCACTGGAAGTGGAGGTCACTGCTGAGTGAAATCAGCCAGGCCCAGAAAGCTGTGCACTGCATAATTTCAATCACATGTGAGGTCTGGGCAAGTTCATCTCATGAAGCTAAGGGTGGAGTGGTAGTTAACAAAGGCTGAAGGGGTGGGGAAGGAATGGGGAAACCTGGACCAGTGGCTAACAAGTTATGTTCAGGAGAAAGGAGTTCTGATGTACGCTGGTGCTGCAGAGTGACAGCAGGTAAAGATTTTGTCACTGCATATTCATCGCTTTCCTGTTGTTGGGGCCAAACACTTCACCCCTGGCCCACGTTTCTGAGGGTTCCAGGCAGGGTTGGCTGGCTCCAAGCAAGGCAGTAGTGGCTTAGCAGAAGGTCATGGTGTGAGATCACCTCTCACCCCTAGACAGCCAGGAGGCGGGGGAGGGGGAGGGAGAGGAGAGAGAGAGAGACAGACAGAGAGAGACAGAGAGAGAGAGAGAAACATAAACACTCGCTTTTCAGCCACAGCCCATGGTGACCTCCAACCTGGAGGCCTTGCTACAACACAAGCACATCGAGCTACAGAACTCACCCTTGGGTGAATCCACCGGTGTGCGCAGTGCACCCAAATTCCAATCACCATGGACACATATGGGACTTCGGGGAACATCTTAGGTAGAAACCGTAAAATAATAATGATAATGATAATAATAATAATAATAATAATAATAATAATAATAATAATAATAATAATAGTAATAATAATAATAATAAAGCTAGAAGAAAGAATTTGAATGATTTTCCTCCCTGTAGTAAGTATTAGGGAGGCAGCTATGTTTACCTTGATATGAGCATCACCTAATGTATGCATGTACTGGAACATCAGGTGGTGTCCCATAAATACATACAATTTTTGTGTGTAAATTTAAAATAATTCTCAGTTGTCTCTGAAGCCCACAAGAAAACTATGTAACTATTTAAGTCAATGAGTGTTCCTTGAACTTATTTGCATGAAGAGCCCTTTGTGTTTGTGTGTATAACACCAAATTATTAAAATAGAAGTCAATTTGTAAAATAAGAGAGAAAAGAAGTAAGGAGATATCGTCATGAAGCTGGCTCGTTACTTCAACAAGTCCAACCCTGATCATCCACAAGAAAACTTGTGTTAGAAGAAGACAATCTTAGAAACAACTGCAAATATTGCAGTAATCTTTCCTCTTCTTCCCCTTCCTCTTCTTCTTCTTCTTCTTCTTCTTCTTCTTCTTCTTCTTCT
The DNA here is from genome assembly GCA_004027025.1 of Myocastor coypus. Lineage (NCBI taxonomy): Eukaryota > Metazoa > Chordata > Mammalia > Rodentia > Myocastoridae > Myocastor > Myocastor coypus. The sequence goes on from PVJA010025045.1 coordinate 5,291, forward strand.
TCTTCTTCTTCTTCTTCTTCTTCTTCTTCTTCTTCTTCTTCTTCTTCTTCTTCTTCTTCATATATCTTAATATCTCTTTACTTCTTTTTAAAGACGTAAGAACCTGAGATGTAAAGCCAGAGAGAAATAGGTGCACAATCTATTGCCTTCTATTTTTCTATTTGGCTGACTTAGAGAGTTGCTTGGCCTCCTTAAAGGTTTATTTTCTTTCTTTCTTTCTTTCTTTCTTTCTTTCTTTCTTTCTTTCTTTCTTTCTTTCTTTCTTTCTTTCTTTCTTTCCTTCCTTCCTTCCTTCCTTCTCTCTCTCTCTCTCTCTCTCTCTCTCTCTCTCTCTCTCTCTTTCTTTCTTTCTTTGGTACAGGGTCTCACCAAAAAGCTTGCACTCAGTGATCCTCCTGTTTTCAGCCTCCCCAGAGCTGTGATTACAAGCATAGGCCGCCACACATAGACCTGGACACGGTTGTCTACTCAGCGCACCTGAGGATAAGGCTGGCGTGGCAAGTGGTACCGGGGACCAAACCCCAGTCCCTGTGCTTGCGTAAACAGGCATTTACTCTGCTCAGCTATCTCACCAGCCCTAAGATTTATTTTCTTAAGTAGAAAATATAGATGATGTTTCACCCCTCATCCGGTAGTTTTAAAGATTAAATCACATTTGTCTGATGCCTCATGCTGGTATTTAGTATACCAATCAGTTATGATATCTATGAGTCCAAATCCCATCTCTTCTATAGATAGAAAACCTTATGTAAGTTGGAGTAATGTCTCCTTTACCCATTTACAGAGCCCATGACAATGTCTGTCACACAAGAGGGACTTGTTAAATAATTAAACAACAGGTGAGTGAGAATCTTTCCATATGAAAATGTGGAAAAATTTAGGAGTCATCTAGCCTTCTAAGGAAACTGCAGCAACCTTTATTTTTTCTGCCCAGTGCTATAGTTTTGGATGTGGTCAAACTGTAATTGCAAAATATTTTGTATAAAAATGTAATCATATTTGTAGAAATTTTAATGTATCTGCAATGAAACAATCCTTGCCTGTATTGTCCCAAGCAGAACAAGTCTGGAGAACAATGGACTTTCTTAGAGGAGCGCCCCCTTCCCTCGAAGTAGTACTGCTGCAAACTCCCAAAGACCAGAAAAGGGAAAGCAGCTTTCCTAACAAAGCCTCTCTGTATGTGGGTGGTCAATGATGTTTACCTAAATGGATTTGTGGCAGGAGAGATAATTCTTATTTCCCAAAAGGTGAATCTCGCTCATGCTGATTATAGAAATAAGTTGTGCTTGATGTTAGAAAAGAAAAGGGGAACTTTCTAATTTATCTCTGGCCCATACAAACAAGGGTGAGGAAAGATTACATGTTTTCCTGTGACTCTGAGTTCTGCAGAGGCAAAAGTCTGCAACAATATTAAAACTGAAAATTCTGGGACATTAGAATTGCTTCCTGCCCACAAGACGCAGACTCTGTAGTTTCTCTCTGCTCTCTGCCAAGAATACAAACAGAGACCACAGATGTGACTCTGTGTGATGTCACCCCTCCCCCAGACCCAGACAGAGGAGTTCCAGCAAGCTTGGGAGCGCAGTGTGCGAGCCAATCTCTTTTCTGTCCTTTCCCGTAGCTTTGCGCAGTGAGGCAAAATGGGCAGGACCTGCTGCTCCCTCCAAAAAAAAGTCACTGGATCTCCCCATGTGGTAGGAACAGAAACCCTGTCCACGAGGACCAGACGGTCACTCTTTTTGCACCATCCTGTGAGTGGCTATGACAGGCATCGGAGCCTTGTGGGCTCTCACCCCGTCTCCCATTAACATCTGCAGAGGCATCTTTGTGGATCCCAAGCTGAGTTGTGGGGCGGGCAGGTGGAGCACTGGCGGGGAGCTGGAGGAGGAGCTCCCAACTCGGCTGCGCACTGGACACCTCAGCGGCGAGTCCAGTCTCTCCTCTGCCCAGGGAAAGCCTCTGTCTGGACAGAATGGGCAGGCTTTCTGATTGCACAATTCTAAACAGACTATTTCCAGCCAGACAAGTTATCAAATTGTGCTGGCGAAGGCTGGGGCCACAGAGCAGGCTCGAGATGTAGGCTCACCCTCCAGCAGGCACGGGCTTAGTAATTCGCAGCAAGGAGAGACTCGTCCTATACCAATGGTCAACCTTGTCCTGGCCTTATGCATTTATTTATCCCCCACTCAGAGGCCTTGGGCCAACTTACTTCCATGTGGCACATAGCAAGTCCTCTATTTCAATATGAAAAAGGAAACAGAGGTCTTTCTAATGTCAGTGGAGTGTGTGAAGTGGTCAAGCACAATACCAGGCACAGTAGATGCTTAAGAAACAGCAATAAATGTTAACTAAATTAAATAAAATGCAGGCAGTTAAATGTGCTATGCTTTTCCTTCAGTAGAAACTTAATATATAAATAAACAGAGGAGCAAAATATAGAGAAGTGGGAGAGAACAAACATTTCAGCGTTTTTGGAGGGGAGGAATGGAGTAGGAGAGGGAAACAGGAGGGGTCTAAAGGGATTAAACATGATCAGGCTGTGATAGATGTGTGTGCCAAATCCCCACTACAAATGTGACTTTTACACATTATAAATGTGTCTACATGAAGAAAGAAGAACTGTTAAGGAGAACAGAATGTGAGCATTCCTAATGCTGCACCTTCCATTCTGGCACTTCAAGGTGCCAGAGGGCAGCTGTGTTTCTGGAGAAGGCAGGTCATGGCAGGGAACGGTCCTGCTCTTCCACAATTGCTGTCTTCCCAAGAAGTTTTGTGCACCTTCCACTCACTGACGTAACGGGCCCTCTTGACCTCTCTGTATTCATGAGGAAGCAAAATCAGAGAAGTGAGAAACTGGGCCAAAGCCATAGAGCACAAGGAAGAAGGGACAGCTGGACTCAGAAGGTGAGCTTGTCTAGCTTCAAAGCCTGGGTTGCTCTCCTAATTCAGTCATTAAAACAAGTGTGCAATGGATTGTTACCTCCTAAGTTGAGTCATAGAGGCAGAAAGATGAAGCCTGAGAATTCCAGTATGGACTCCTATCCACACCATTTGTTTTTTTGCATAAAGCCCACCATTATTTTGCGTTGCTCATTACATTCCCAACACTGCTCTAAGAGCTTACTTATTTCATTCATTGAATCCTCACCCTAGTCCTAGGAAGCGAGTGATATTACTGGTCCCATTGTACTCAAAAGGAAACTGAGTTGCAAGAGAGTGTGAGAGTAGGTTGAGCACAGATACGAACAAGTATGTAGCTGAGCTTGGATTGAAATTCATGATACTAGAGTCTGTGTTTAAGTACACTGTTATTTCTGGCAGCTGCCCCCACTGGACTTTTGTCTGGTTACAATGACATGATGCTTGAAATGCTTTACGATAACGCCTTCCCCATAGAGTTATTCAATAATCAGGAACAATTATTTTGCATTGCACTTGGTATGCAGGAGTTGTGCATCTCCCGATCTCCGGTTCAGGAAAAAATTACCCCAGTACCAAATACATGCAGACTTTTTTTGTCATTGTCCCCTAAACAATACAACACAACCAATATTTACATAGCATTTACATAACATTAGGTGTTATAAGTAATCTAGAGGTGATTTAAATTATACCAAAGTATGTGTCTAGGTTATATGCAAATACATGACCCTCCCCACAAGGGACTTATGATCCTCACACTTTGATATTTGTGGGATCCAAACCTATGCTCCATGAAGAACATTATTTTTTATTACTTTTAATGAGAAATAACAATGCAACAATTTCAAAACACATTAGTAGTACATTCTCAATAATTGATACGATGCATATTGTTGTCCTCGTAGTAGTTATACAGAGCACAGGGTGTAGACATGATAATTTTTCTAATCGTTATTGGTACAAAAATTTCTTCTCATTGAACTAAGAGAAAGTAGTTGCATCCATAATCCAATGTTCCATAATTGTAGTAGGTTATTGGCAAAACTGGCAATGTTGGAAGCTGTTGATTTAAGTCCTTTACAGCTCAGCATACTAATGTAGCTTTATGTTTTATGCTTTGTGGTTAAACTTTTCTTCTGGGTTCTGGAATCATTAGCTCTATCCATTAGACAAGAGAGAGAAAAAAAGGAATAAGAATCATTAAAGAAGAAGTTAAACTATCATTATTTGCAGATGACATGATAATCTACTTGGAAGAACCAACAAACTGCCCCAAGAAGCTACTAGAATTAATACACAAATTCAGTAGCATAGCAGGATACAAAGTCAACACACAAAAGTCAAACGCATTCCTCTACAGAGATAACAAATACACTGAGAGAGAAATTAGAGAAATCATACGTTTTATAACACTGAAGAAAATAAAATAACCTAATTAAAAAAGTAAAAGGCATTTTCAATGAAAACTACAGTACTCAAAACATTATTTACTAGTTTTCTATTTTGACAAAATGTCCTTTGAGTCATTTACATGACTTCCCAACATTTTAAAAAGTATTAGATAGTTTTACTAATTGTTAATATTTTAGCTCATCTAGTGCTTAGAAGTGTGAGTGTTTCAAGAGCAGACTTTTGTGTTTAGAGCACTTTTAGGTTCACAGCAAATAGGAACAGGAAATACAGAGCTCCACATACCTTCTGCCTCACATATGCCTCCCTCTCTATAAATAGCCCCTAGTGAAACTGCACCTTGGTTCTGTTAATAATGTACCATTTTCATCTGAAGTCCGTAGTTTACATTAGGGCTCATTCTTGGTGCTTTATAGTCTATGAATTTTGACAAAGGCATGCTGACATGTATCATGATTTCTATCGAGATGTCTCCCAAGGGTTCATGCAATCACAGACATGACCTTTGGAAAGTGATTGGATCACAGGACCTCAGAAGGGCTAGGAAGTGGAGCCTGGTCAGAAGAGGCGTGTCTCTGCCGACGTGACCCAGAAGCTTATACTATAGTTCAAGCCTCATTCTCCACATTCTCTGCTAAGAGAAGGAACCTGCTTGAGGGGGTGGGAGGGTGGGGGTATCACTGTAGACACAACCTGGAAGGTTATACGACCATCCTGGCTGTATCCTACACCTTCTCTGCTCCCCAGGCCTGGACTTTGAGCCATTTTACTCTGCTCAGATCCTTCCTGTAAATCACTGAAAAAGCAAGGTTGAACCATCTAAAATGTGAGCCAAAAGAAACCTCTCCTCCTTTATTTTATTTTATTTTTTATTATTTTTTTATGTTTTGGCCCGCTCAGCCTGCCCTGGAGTTGGGGTTGGCGCAGCATGTGGTGCCAGGGATAAAACTGGGATCTCTGTGGTTGCCCAAGCTTTTCTAAGCAGGTGCTTTCGACCACCCTCTCCTCCTTTAAATTGAAGCTTAAGAAAAGCAAAATAAAATAAATTGCAGCTATCAGATATTTTGTCCCATTTATAAGGAAAAGGTGACTAAGATAAACCATATCCTTCATTACCATATCATAGAGAATACATTAATTTCCCCCAAATCCTCTTTCCTGCCTAGTTATTATTCTTCACTTCTAACCTCTGATAACCAATGACTTTAAAAAAGAATTCAGTAATTTTGTTTTTTTTCCAGAACAGCATATAGTTGGAATTGAGCACTGCGTATCCATCTCTGGTTGGCCCCTTTCTCTTAGTGTAACAGACTTGAGCTTCCTTCACTTCTTGTCACATTTTGATGGCTCATCTCCTTATAGTTCAGAATAATATTCTATTATTTAGGCGTAACACATATAATATAAACAAGTTATATGAACTTATTAACCTACAAGGCCATCTTGGTTGCTTGCAAGCCTTGGCAATAATGCATAAGGCTTTTACAAATGTTTATGTGAAGGAATTTGTGTGGAAGTTAGCATTCAACTTATTGGAGTAAATACCAAACACTGAAATTGCTGGATTGGGTGATACCAGTGTGTTTAGTTTTCTAAGAGACTGCCAGACTCTCTTGGAAATTGGCTATGTCATTTTGCATTTCTACTAACAAGGAAGACAGTGCCTTTTGCACAATGTTCTTGCCAGAATTTGTGGCTATCAGTTTTGGACCATACTAATAGATGAGTTCTACAGTCTCACAGTGGTTTTCATTTCAGCCTCATTGATGATATATTACCTGTACGATCTTCTCATAGATACTCATTTACAGCCTGTGAGTCATTCTGATGATTTATCTATTGAGACCATTTGACCACTTTTCAGTAGGACTAATCACTGGCAGATTATTGAATTTTAAGAGTTCTTTGTATGTTGGATAGTGCCCTTTGTCAGGTATGCCTTTGCAGATATTTTCTTCTAACCTTTGGCTTTCTTTTTCATTTTGTTGCTGGTATCTTTTGCAGATCAATGTTTTTAATTAAATAAAGTTTAACTTATTGTAGTGGTTGATACATTGTGCCAACTTGGCTGGATGACTCAATGGCCTGGTTCCCTGTTGGTGGGAGCCCCACCCTGCGGCACAATTGGTTCCTCCCTGGAACGTGACTAGGGCCTGCCTAGGATATGATTGGCTCCTCCCTAGAGTGGGATCAAGGGCTTATCCTGGGATATGATTTGTTCCACCCTAGGACACAATGGGCCTATGTCAGAATGACTGAGCACAAAGAGACTTTTTAAAGGACTGAGGAAAGAGTCAAGACTTCACTTCGTCAGAGAACCTTCAGTCTTCGCATTCAGCCTGGACTTCAACTGGCTTGCAGCATAGACTCTTCAGCCTCCAGCTTGGATCTTTTGCCATCCAGCACAGACTCTTCAGCGTCCATTATAGACACTTCAGTCTTCCAGCGCAGATCCATCAGCCAATGGATAGAGACTTACATGGAGTACTGCAGTGAAGTCCAGACCTTGAGACTGAATTCTTCAGGCGGGAGCATGCAGACACCCTCTGCATGCTTCCTCATCAGACTTTGGCTGACTACTGTAAGCAAATCTTATAATTCCTTATAGATTGTATATTTTGTGTTAGTATCCATTCCTTATATCTATTCTGTTCCTCTAAGTGAAACCCTGACCAATACACTTATCAATTATCTTTCAAAAATCAAAGTTTACTTTTTAAAAAGAGTACAGAATAATATTAAAACATAAAAATTACAATACAGAATTACATTTATCAAAGTAATATGAATTTCACAGTATTTTTTGTAATGCATATTATTGTCTTCCAATCATAATTCATATTACCAGATAGATGCTTGTAATATTAGAACAAGAAAGAAAAAAATGTAAAGGAATCAAAAGGAGAAAAAGTGCAAACAATTGAAAGATGAGAAAAAATAAAGTAAGCATTCCTTGCTCATTTCCATAGATCAGCAGAAACACACAGTGCTGGTGTCCAAATCATGTTGTTTCCACACATGCACGTATCTCTTTCCCCCACTCCCTCTCCTGCTCATCTGCTCAACTCTGTAACTCTTTCCTTTTAAATAAGCCCATTCCCTTTTCCCAGTATCTCTTATGTCCTTCAGATTCTTCTTTCTTTCTTTCTTCCTTCCTTTCTTTCTTTCTTCCTTCCTTTCTTTCTTTCTTTCTTTCTTTCTTTCTTTCTTTCTTTCTTTCTTTCTTTCTTTCTCTCTCTCTCTTTCTCTCTCTCTCTCTCTCTCTCTCTCTCTCTCTCTCTCTCTCTCTCTCTCTCTCTCTCTCTCTCTCTCTCTCTCTCTCTCTCTCTCTCTTTCTTCCTGGTACTCACACACTAAGGAGTCAATACAATGCTTGCACATGTGGGTCTGATTTAGTTTCCTTAAGAGTATATTCTCTAGTTGCATCCATTTACCGACCAAAGACTCAAATTTATCATGTTTTTAGCTGAATAATACTCCACGGTGTAAAAATAGCACATCTTCTTTATCCATTCTTCAGTTGATGGGCATTTGGGTTGTTTCCAGGATTCAGGTAAGATAAATTGCACTGCTATAAACATGAGTGCATTTATACTGCTGTGGTACGATGTTTTTTAGTTCTTCTGTAAAGATATCCAGGAGAATAGGTAACTTGACTGGGATCTGCAATACTAGCTTTTTTTTTTTTTTTTAAACTGGGGATTGAACTCAGGTCCTTGTCCTTGCCAGGCAAGCACTTATTCTATTGAACTATCTCACCAGCACCTAAAGGTTGAGAAGGAGTTTTTCTTCCCGCTGGCTCAGGCTGCCTTAAGGGTGTGTCTGTGGATCGAACTGCCATCCCTTGTGCCTGACTGGGATTGCCAGCACGAGCACTTAAGCCACGGAGCTAACCATAAAGGCCCTAATCCTTGCTTTTTAAGGAATTTCCACATTGATTATCATAGTGATTGTGCCAGTCTACATTCTCACTGACAATGTAGATGGATTCGTTTTTCTCCCCAACTCCTCCAGCATTTGTTGCTGGCTGACTTCTTGATGGTAGCCATTCTTTCGGGAGTGAGATGATATCTCAGGGTTGTTTTAATTTGCCTTTCTAGGATGATCAATGTTGTTGAACAGTTTTCCTCATATTTACTTGCCATTTGTATTTCTTCATCTGAGAAATGTATATTCATCTCAGAAGCACATTTTTGTATTGGATCTTTGAAATTGGTGGACCTGATTCTTTTTAATTCTTTACATGTTTTAGATAGAAGACCTTTGTAAGCGTGACAGTTAGCTATAAGTTTTCTTTTCCTATTTTGTGAGTGTGTTTGTGTGTGTGTGTGTGTGTGTGTGTGTTTTAACTCTGTTGGAGATTTGCCTTAAAGTGCATAAACTTTTCAAGAAGATGTGATCCCAGTCGTTGATTCTGGGAAGTATTTCCTCTGAGGTTCGGCTTTTATTCATGAACTTTCTATCTATCTCTATATCTTTGATATTCCTATTTACATTTTTCTCCAGAAGACTTAGTGTTTCTGTTTTAATATTTAAATCTTTAATCCATTTTGTGCTTGGTGATAGACCTGGGTCTAGTTATAGCTTTTGGTATGTGGAAAGCCAGTCTTACCAGCACCATTTATTAATGAGACTATCCTCAAATGCATGTTAGGCTTCTTTGTCAAAGACAAAGTAGTTGAGTGTGTTTGTAGCTGTGTCTATATCTTCTACATTTGTTCCACTGGCCCTCAGGCCTGTCTCTATGCCAGTGAGATGCTTATTTTACCACTATAGCATTTTTAGCGTGATTTCAGGTTAGGGATTGTGATATCTTCTGCCTTTTCTTTGTTTCCCAGGATTGCTTTTGATATTCTGGGTTTCTTTTGTTCCAAATGAATACAAGGACAGCTTTCTCTAGCTATGTGAGGTACACTAATGACACTTTAATCAGGATTGCATTGAGTCCGTATAACAATTTTGGGAGTATGGCCATTTTTATATCGGTTTTTCCTATGCAGTAGCATGGAATTTCTTTCTATTTTCTCAGATCCTCTTCAGTGTCTTTTTTTCAGGGTATAAATTCACCTTAATTTTCCCTGTATAAATCTTTTCCTTCCTTTGTGATATTGATGCCTAAGTATTTCAACTTTTTTGATGTTATTGTGAAAGGTGTGTGTATTAGTATTAGTGTGTGTTTACTTAGAGGAGCAGATATTATCATACGATATACAATGTATAAGGAATTACAAGATCAGCCTACAGCAGTCAGCCACACAGTCAGATGAGGAAGTGTGCAGATGCATCTGCAAACCCAGACTGAAGAATTCAGTCCCAAGGTCTGAAGCTCGCTGCAATGTCCTGTGCAAGTCTCTATTCATCAGCCAGTGGGTGTGTGATGGAAAACTGAAGAGTCTGCGATGGATGCTGAGGAATCTGAGACAGATGCCTAAGGATCCAAGCCGGAGGGTGAGGAGTCTGTGCTGCAAGTCAGGCAATGAAGTCTGAGTTGAAAGTGAAGACTGAAGCTCCTCCAAGGAAGTGGAAGTCCAACCTCTTCCTCAGCCCCTTTGTGTGGTATCTTTGTGCTGAGTCACTCTGGGGTGGGCCCCTCGCATCCTAGGGCCAGCCTGCTGACCTCACCAGCACGAAGCCAAGTTGACACAGTGTATCAACTACTACAGTGTGGTTTCTCTAATTTCTCTCTCAGTGTATTCATTGTTTGTGTACAAAAATGCTACTGATTTTGGGGTGTTTACTTTGTATCTCACTATGTTACTGAATTTGGTGATTAAATTTATGAGACTCTCGGTGGAGTTTTGGGGGTCCTCTACATAGAACATCCTGACATCTGAAAATAATCACAACATCAGTTCTTCTTCTCCAATCCTTATTTATTTTATTTCTCTCTTGTATAATTGCTCTGGCTAATATTTCAAAAACCATATTGAATAGGCATGAAAACAGTGGACATCCTTGTCTTGTTCCTGAATTTAAAATGAAGGCCTTCAGTTTTTGTCAATTTAGTATGATGTTGGCTGGTTTCTTGTAGATGGGTTTTATCAGGTTGAGATATAGATCATCTATTCTGATTCTTCAGAGGATTTTTATCAAGAAAGAGTTTTGGAAATTGTCAAAAGCTATTTCTGTATCTACTGAGAGGATCCTGTGGCTTTTGTTCTTGGATATGTTGATATGTTACATTACATTTATTGATTTGAATATTTGTTGAACCATCTCTACATTCCTGGAATGAATCCCACTTGATCATGTGTGCTCTTCTTTATGATTTGCTGCATTCTCTTGGCTAGTGTTTTATTGAGGATTTTTGGATCTGTATTTATTAGAAAGTTTGGTCTGTAGTTATGTTTTTTAGTTGACTCTTTAATTGGTTTTGGAATTAGAACAATATTTGTCTCTGGAAATGAGCTTAGGAGAATTGCTTCTCCTTTGATTTCATTGAACATTTTGAGAAAAGTCAGCATTAAATTTCCTGTAGAATTCTGCTGTGAATGCATTGGTCTTTTCTTTTATGGTAGGTTTTTTTATTTCATTTTCAATTTTGTTTCCAGTTATTGCATTATTCAGAGTTTGTATATCTTCTTGACACAGCTTTGTCATTTTATGTATCCAGGAAACTGTTAATTTCCTCTGTATTTCACATCCCATGAGAGTTAAGATTTTGGAAGTTGGTATTTATGAGCCTCTGAATTTCTCTAAGATCTGTAGTGATTTCACCCTTTTCATTCTGTATTGCATGAGTGCTGAGGAGATGGTTCAGTGGCATAAGCACCAGCCTGACAAGTGCAAGGTCCTGAGTTCAATCCCTGGTACCATAAAAAAAAATCATTATTAACTATATGCTCTTTATTGCATCAAATTGGGCCTTTTCTTTTTCTTTTTGATTAGGTTAGCTAGGGGTTTGCTAGTTTTATTTATTCTTCAAGGAACCAACTCTTTGGTTCCTTTATTCTTTGTACTGCTTTTTTTCATCCCATTTGATTAATCTCTGCTCTAGTCTTATAATTTTCTATCTTCTTTGAGCTTTGGGCTTGACTTGTTCCTATTTTCCTAGAAGCTTGAAGTGCATCATAAGATCATTTATTTGGACTTGTTCTGTTTTCCTAATCTATGAATTTACCACTATAAATTTTCCTCTTAAGACAGCTTTGATTGAATCCCACAGGTTTTGGTACGTTATATCTGCACTTTTATTCATTGTAAATATTGTTAAATTTCTTCTTTAATTTTATCTGTGACCTACTGGTTTAGGAAGCTGTCATTTAATTTTCATGTGTGTATTGTTATTGTAGTTTCTTTTGTCAGTAATTTCTGGTTTTATTTCACTGTGGTCAGGTAGTATTCATGATCTGTGTGCTAGTATATGGCCTATTTTGGAGAATAGCTTATGTACAGGTGATAAGAATATATATTCTATTGTTGCTAGGTAAACATTCTGTAAGGTCTAGCAAGTCAATTTCTTTACAAGTTTGGGTTAGTTCTGCCATCACCACCACCACCACCACCACCACCACCATCATCATCATCATCATCATCATCATCATCATCATCATCATCATCATCATATTTTCTGCTGATTTTTTGTCTAGTTGATATATCTCTTTAATACGTTTAAACTGTACTAATAAAATTCTACTATTTCTCATTTGATTTTTCATGTCTGTTAAAATTTGTCTTATGTGCTCCTAAATTGAGGGCATATATATATATATATATATATATATATATATATATATATATATATATATATATATATAATTGTTATCACTTCATCACTTCCTCTTTCAATTTTCCCTTAAGAAGTATGTAGTGGTCTTCTTTATCTGTTTGAACGGTTTTTCATTTGAAGTTGGTATTGTCAACAGCCAGGACAGTTACTGCTGCTTTTCTCTGATTTTTTGTGGCATGGAGGATTGTTTTCCATCCTTTGGCTTTTAGTCTGTGAATTTCCTTCTGAATTAAATGTGTTTTTTGTATGCAGAATATTGTTGTATTTTGTTGTAGTCCACTCTGCTAATCTGATTCTTTGATATTTTTACTTTTTAATTTTATTTTATTTATTACTTTTAGTAAGAAATAACAATATGATAGCTTCAGAATATGTCAGTAGTACATTGCCAGTAATTGACACATTGCATATTGTTATCCTCACAATAGCTATATAGAGCACGGGGTATAGACATGATAAACTTTTTGATCGATATTGATAAGGAAAGAAAAGAAAAAATTACTTCTCTTTGAACTGAGAGGAAGTAGTTGTATACATAGTCCAATGTTACTTATGTGCACTGGGTTAACATTGGAACTGGCAATGTTGGAGGCTTAGTCCATTTACACTCATGGTTACAACTGATAGGTATTGTCTCATCTTTGTCATGCTAATTTCCTGCTATAGGATCTTCACTTTTTACTCTTTTCCTTCTTTTCAATTTTTTACTCTGTTTGGTGGTCCCTGTTCTTTTTTGTTTGTTTGTTTGTTTTTGTTTTCCATTTTTTTCTAAGCTGTGGCCACTTCTGTCTCTTTCTAAAATATCTGTCAGTACTCCTTGTAGGTTTTTTTGTTTGTTTGTTTGCTTGTTTGTTTTTGGTTTTTGGGGGGATGGTCTTGAATTTCTTCAGTTGTTCTTTATCATGAAAGGATCTTATTTTGTGATTGAATTTGATAGATAACTTCACAGGGTACATCAATCTGGCTTGGAAGTCATTTCCTTTCAGGACCTGAAGTACTTCACTCCAAGCTCTTTTTTATTTGATGGTTTGAGAAATCTACGATCTGATTCTGATGGGCTTTCTATTTTAGGTGATTTATTTCTTCTCTTTAGCAGCTTTTACTATTCTGATCTCTCCCTAAGTTTCCGAGTTCTTGATTATTATGTTTCTGGATATATATTTATTGTGGTTATGGCTTTTTGGAGTTCTATATGCCTTTTTTATGTGTATATGAGATTCTTTTCTGCTAGCATTTCTTCAAGCAGTATTTTTATGTCATTTGTGCTGTCTCTTGCTGCTTCTTTGATAGCTATTATTCCTATATTATTTTTCTTTGCATCATTTTGTAGCTGCTGTTATTTCCTGGTTCCTTGTTAGTTTTAAGAGATCTTTTCTTTCATGTGCACCACTGTCTTCAAGGTCTGAAAGTCTATCTTCAGTTTCATGCAAGCAATTTTGCAAGCTTTTAGTGGAGTTCTTAGTATCCTGGGTATCTGTTTGAATGTGTTTCTTGCATTGTAATTCTTTCCTGTATTGTTCATTCAGTGTTTCTGCCATTTTTCTATTCTCGTCTATTTTTTTAAATCTATTTCTTCTTTAGATGTACTGAGGAATTTTTCATGACTGTCATCATTTTTTTTTTTTTTGACCCAAGAGATTATTTCTGATCTTATTTCTTCTATAGCTGATGGACTTGTATCTTTATTTCCATTGCTATCATTTGAGAGATTTCAGGTATGTGATTTCCAAGTTCTTGTATGTTTTCTCTCCTGGATTTGTTCAGGTGGACTACAGCACTGAGATTGCCATTTGCTCCTGCATTTTGGCGTTTCTGAATGTCTCAGTAATCACCTAGACTTAGCAGTGGTGGGAAAGTGATGAGGTGTGTTTCAGTAAGATTTCTGGTACAGTGGGAAACAAATATTACTCCCCAAGTCTTGGACTAATGGTGGGGGCAGCTGGCTGACACTCAACAAAACTTCAATTTGGGTGATGGGCGCTGGTCAGACTCAACAGGATACCATGATCCTTCTAAGTTCTTTTATTTGTGTTCCTTTTTTGTCTTTTTCAGATAGGGTCTCACTATGCCATTCAGGATGGCCTTGAGCTAACTTTTGTATTCCAGGCTGGTCTTGAACTCACACTGATCCTCCTAAATCAGCCTCCCAATTGCTGGGATTATAGGTGTGTACTCCTTTTAAGTTCTTGAAAGATTGGACGAGCACCAGCACATGCTCCTCTCCTGTGTCCTGGGGGCTGTGTGTCAGAGCTTACCAGAGTCTCACAGGCCACCCAGAATCCTCCCAAGTTCTTCAGTGGATGAACCAGTCTCTAGGATAGTTCTGCACCTGAGCATGCTGGGCCCAGAGATCATGATTCTCCAGAGTCCTGCAAGCCTCTCAGTGTTCTCCTCAGTTCTTCAAATGTTGGTCCAGTGACAGTAAAAGCTCCACTCCTACATGCTGGAGCCTAAGGTCAGAGTTTATCAGAGGCCTGAGGGCTCCTCTGAATCTGTCAGAGTTCTTAAATCTCAAAGATTAAACTTTGACGTTGTATCTGAGAAGTCACCAGCAAACCCAAGATCATCCGGATTTTCTTCTGTGTTCTCTGTGAGTTTTATAATTTCTCCTTTGGGTATGTGATATGTTCTGAGGTAATGTTTGTGAAGGATACAAGATCTGTTTCTTATCCCATAATCTTTGCATTGTTTTTCTCTCCCTGATAATATTCATGACCATTTTTCTCCTGATGGTGCTTTTTGGTCAATTATTTTATCCTTTAATCATGTATAAGTGGACAGTAGTACTATTCTGTTCCATCTCCTTAGGTTTTGTTTTTTCTTTTCTATTTACTCTTTGGTTCAACTTATAATTGGCAACTAATAAATAACCTTATATTTTCCAAAGCATCTTATTATTGAGAGGTTCTTTCTGGCATGTACTTAGATAAGTTTCAGTTACCTCCTGATTTGTGTGTCCTTTCTAAGGGAACTTGGATTGACCTTTTTCTCTCCTCTCTCTCTCTCTCTCTCTCTCTCTCTCTCTCTCTCTCTCTCTCTCTCTCTCCCCTCTCTCTGTTTCTGTCTCTCCTGTATTTTCTAGAATTTGTCTTCTGGAAAGTTGCTCAGATGAAAAATTTGGGAGTTAAAATCTTGAGTCCTTAAACATTGAAAACACTAAAATACTTGCAAGCAGGTGCAGGGGTCTGGGGTCGGATCCCTGGGCCAGCAGTGCCAGCTCTGCCCCTGGGACACACTGAGATGGCAACTGAGATTGGGTGCGGTGGTGCATGCCTGTATTCCCATCTCTTGGGAGGCTGTAAACAGGCAGAGCACCATGAGTCTGATCTAGTAGTGAGACCCTGGACACCCTGTAGACCTTTTCCTAAAATACACACACACACACACACACACACACACACACACACACACACACACACACAATAAATACATTGAAAATAAAAATAAACTTTGTATCATAGTTTTTATTGTTTCTTCTGGTTAAGATAAAATAAAAGCAAATAAATACTAAGATTTAGCTACAATTTTCTAAAAAGAAAAAAAAAGGTAAAGCAAAGAGAATGGCTGGTGCTATGGCACAGCACACAAACAGCCTGCTTAGGCAAGTGCAGGGACCATGGTTTGACCCGGGCACCACATTCTATGTTGGCCCAGTCCCTGGGTGCACTGAGCTAGTCACCAAATCTGGGTGTGGTAGTGCACAACTGCAACCCCAACACTGGAGAGGCTGAAAACTGGAGGATTACCATGAGTTTGAGCTGTGCTGTGAGGCCCTGTACAAAATTAGAAAGGAATGAAGAAAGAAAGAAAGAAAGAATAGAGAATAGTAGAATAGAATAGAATAGAATAGAATAGAATAGAATAGAATAGAATAGAATAGAATAGAATAGAATAGAATAGAATAGAATAGAATAGAATAGAATAATGTTTTGTACCTTGGATCATTTGGTCAGGTAGAAAATACTAAATATAAAATCATTTTTGCACAAAACTTGGAGTGCCTTTGATTCCAGCTCCTCCAGTGTCTACTTATGGTTGTAAAAGATTGATGCCAATTTAAATCTCATTTTTGAGAGGTAATGTATTTTATGTCTTTCCTTTGTAACAATTTGAATCTTCTCTTTATCTTTGAAGTTGCAGCTATACAAATAAAGATAGGTAGATCTTTGGATGACTGAATTTTCACCTTCAAAGGATACTGATGAAAGCAACAATACCCCAGCTGAAGATGACTGACTACTTTGTTTTAGTCAGCTGCATCACTCATGAGAGAACATTTGACTGAAGCAATAAAAATGTGAAAACCAAATTTTAGGTAGCATGAAGGGACAATGTGATTGAAGGGACCTGGTTAGCTTGCGCACATAGCATTGTCTTCCACTAATGGCAATGCAAGAGCAAATCTGTAGAGTACCCAGAAGACATACTGAGAAATTGCATCCTTTGTGTCTCCTCGTTTTCTGGATCTTGCATCCCATAAAATTTCTGACATCATACACTATAATTCTGACTTCAATGAGAAAATTTAAGTAGAGCTCTGGAATGTCCTGCCTTCTTTGAGACCAGTAACACCACACACTTTCTTTTCTAATTCTTGGCTGCCCCATTACACATTTTCTCACTTTAGGAGAGCAGCCAGATTTTTCTGTCCCTTCTCTTCTTCCTTCCTTGCACAACTGTCCAGTGCAGAGCAAGAACTAAACTTACCTTCACAGGAGCCAGGATTCAACCAGGAGGAAAGTATGAGATGCAACTGAGAAGTACGAGGGGCCAGAGAGACGCAGCAGAGGGCAGTCTCATATGCTCCTGGTGGAGAGGGGACTCACTTGGGAGGACCCCTTGGCAAGTGGCCTCTAATGGAGACTGACTGAGCAAGCCAGGCTGACTTCTCTTCTTCCTTTTCTCCCTGCAGTGCCTCTTCCTCTGTGGTCTTGAAACTTCAGGCCTGGAGTTCTCTATAGCAATCTGCACTCTTGGAAGAGTTTGATGTAAGAAAAGCATCATAGATGGAGTCGCTTGTGGACAATAAAAAGTTATTTCTGTGCCTCCTGATACCATCACTTTAAGCATTAGGAATTTGACACTGAATTTGAGTTGAGGATGGGGAGCAAAAACACTTTGCAGACCTTGAGGTTTACAAGTTCAAAGCAGCTGCATCTGCAGAGGTAACAGTCTTTGAAGGCAAAATGGGAAGCTGCTCAGTATGACTGGAGTCAGAAAGGCAGAGTAGGCCTTATATGTGAGGCTGGGCAGGAGGCACAGGCAGAATGAGAGCTGGGTCTGGACTGTGCAAATAACGAAAGGTACCAGGAGCCCTGGGAAGGGACAGAGTGGAAGGGGTATCTTGGGCTTGTGAGGGACATTCATTCTGACAGTGTCACTCTGCTGCTGTGTACAGGAGGGATGAAAATGAAACCAGGGTGGAGGGACTCACTGAGTCCCTTGGCTTTATCTGACTACGAGGGAAGAAATCTACCTGAGACAGTGAGTATCAGCAGGGAACTTGAGATACACTGATACAGACAAGCCAGAGTATCTGGTGATTGGGGAAGAGGAGGCGTGTGGCAACAAGGACATCCCTAAGCTTCTGGCTCGTGTCTCTGAGTGGATTGTGGAATCTTGGGTTAGGGAAGCCAGAGCACAAATAACCAGAAAGATAAAAGCTCTAGCCAAACAGGGTGAGGGATTGCAGGACAGAGGAACTCTGAGGTGAAGGAGGCAGATTTGATCCAGGCCTCAGGGCTTTCCAGAGGTCAATAGCAGAGTGGAAAAATTATGAAGAGAAGAGTGTATGAAGTTATCAGGTGCACCCATTGGTGTTTCCATCCCCGGAACACAATTCTCACATTTTCCACTCAGCTGAAGAGAGCTTTGACTCAGCCTGCACTTTCAGAGAGTTCAGGTCATGGTTGGCTGGGTCTCAGGCTGGGTCAAGGTGGGAGTGTGTGGCAGAACAGAGCTGCTCCCTGCACAGTGGCTAGGAGGTGGAGTGGAGGAGGGGCGCCAGGTGGGAAGGGGTGGTACCCGAATGTGGCACCCAAGGCCATGCCTACATATCTCCCAGACACACCTAGCTGTGCCCCGAGCAGTTCCCAAGCCAATCAAGTTACCACAATTAAGCTTATCATAGTGGGAGGCTCTGGACACTTCTGTCCATTCTTTGAGTGTTCTTGAATTGAAGTTAGTACATGTACAGAAAAGTTTCACATTTATAAATCTAAGATTCTGCAAAATTTAATAGAACAGATCATCTATCTACTTGGGGGGGATGACTCCATGGTTTTACATTTTTTAAACTTTGATTGTATCTATTTCTTTCATTCAAAGGTACACCAAATTCTTAAAGTATACTGGGGAGAAACACTCATCAGGTGGAGACATGAGCTTGGTAAGAAATCATAGTGTTCTCATTATAGTAGTGATGGTGTGATTAGAAAGCATGGTGCCCACGCTGGAATAGCCACTGCAGTTGGAACTGTAGTGGAAAAATACAGACAAAGAAGGCAGAAAAGGACTGAACCCCAGCCCGGGTGCATGATGGGCACATCATGACTCATGGAAACAACTCTGGGCAGCACAAGGTGAATGCAGCTTTTGAACTTCTAGGTTGCAGCTAAGTTCATGCAGAAATTTGGAGAACAGGACAAAATCTCACCTGGGTGCATAATGGAGAGGGTCACTTTGCACAGAGGAGACACCTTTGAGCCCTCCAAAAAGGGTAGATCCATTTGGGCCATGGCTTGGAAGAGTAACTCAGAACATCCAGGTTCTGTCTGTCTCTTCCCAAAAAAGAACTGGAAGGAACTTCTATGTCTGCTGAAGAACTGAAACTGTGATTCTGGAAATAGAAAGATTGGCCAAAGCTGGAAATGAGGCCCTGGGTTTCATCAGTGGGGAGAGAGCCAGTGAGGACACAGGTTGGGTCAAGATAGCTGAGGGCTGAAGGGAGATTGTGGTGACCCCAGTGACAGGAAGGCGGGAAGTGCTGGAGGTGTGTAGGCCAGGGCGAGATGTTTTGGAGGCAGAGGATCCTGTCCATCCTTATGGGCTGTTGCCTGGCTCAGAGGAGCCTGATGGATGGGGTGGGTGCAACATGGGACACATGGAGAGGGTTAAAGCCGGGGTGCTTTCCAGATGTCACCAGCTGATTGCAGGCAATTAAGAGGCTGACTTTTTTCGCTTTCCCAGGACCTCTAACACAAACTGTCTGAACCACAACAGTTGAGGCTGAGTGTATCAAATACATAAGGCCAAGAGAGAGCCCACCAAATAACTGTGGTTAGTGGCTCGTGGAGCTGTGGATGGGCTGGAGGACAGGCTGCTCCAGAGAAGGGAAACTTGCTTTTAATCATTGTGCTAATCTAGGCCATCAGGTCTCCCTTTTCCTGCTCCTTCATCCCTTCTCTGGGCTCAGGGCCCTGCTCTCTCCCTATATTTTTGAACAGAAATCTGGTCGTTTCTTTTGTTATTTTTCTTTTCAATATAGATACATTAAAAAACAGACACTGATCTTCAAAGAAGCCTGCAATTTCACTGGCGGCAGAATGTTTACAGCCACAATTTGTTTGGTTCTGATAAAATGCACATGCCCCGTTTCTCCGTCGTGTTTTCATTCCCAAGCTAAACTTACCCTCCCTCAGGGAGGCGGGGAGAAGAGGGGGAAACAGGCTGATGAGAGAGGGAGAAGGAGGAGTTAGAGAGGGGAGAGGAGGAGAAAGGAAGAGGAAGACTAGGAGGGGGAGGGAGATAAGAAAGAAGACTAGAAGGAGGAAGAGAAGAAAGAGAAGGAAAAGAGACAAGAAAGATGAGCAGGAGAAAGAGGAGGGGAAGGAAGCAGAGGAAGAGGCTCCCCCACTGAGCCATGCCACCCTGCACCTCTGGGCTTGGAAACTAGCATTTCAGAAACCCTGTGACAAGGCCAGTGGCCAGAATAACAGGCTGTTACCACAGTCCCAGCAGTTCCAGAGCTGGCTTATTCCATGTTTGAGGAAATGCAAACCTTCCCATGCTCTGGTAAAGCCAAGCTCCTCAGTTCTTTTTTTTTTTTTTTTTTTTTTTTTTTTTTTTTTTTTTTTTTTTTTTTTTGTGTGTGTGTGTGTGTGTGTGTGTGTGTGATAATTAATGAATTTATTTGGTACAAGGTCTTGCTACACAGCTCAGACTCCTAGTGATCTTCCTGTCTCAGCCTCCCCAGCAGTGAGATTATAGGTGTGTGTCACCATGCCTACTCTCTGCAGCCAGCTCAATCATGCCTGGTGTTCCAGGGCAGACAAAGCATGCAGTACCAGGGACCGAACCTGGATCCTTGCACTTGCCAGACAGGTGCTTAGCTCACTGAGCTATCTCCCCACCTCTACCCACTTCTTTTTTCAAGAGGCTGTGACACTGCAGGAGGAAAGTCTTAGAACCAAAAAAAGTCACAGACTTAAATGTCAGCTGGGTCGCCTTCTTGCTCTGTGACTCTGAAGGAAATATCCCCTGACCCAGCTTTCCCTGCCTGAAAATGAAAGTTGTGTCTCCAGGGGGAAGGATGTGAGATTGAGTGACTGGATCTGGGCAGCAGTGTGAGGCTGATAGAGGGCAACTGAGGTTAGGAAAGAATATTCTAGAAGCAAAGGCAAGAGATACCATGAGCAAGGCTTGAGAACACGGTGTTGCCTGGGGCTGAAGAAAGTCAGGGCTGCTAAGGGGTCCTAGGAGGGACAGAAGGACTGAAAGAACAGAAGGATGGGATGCGGGGCCTGCCAGGGAGAGGGTCTGTCATTTTGCAGATGTAGAGAGACAGTGAAGTTAGAGGTGGGCCACAGGGCTGTGTGTCTATCGCTGCTGCTGCTGCCACAGCACAGAAGTCTGCTGTGGCTTCCAGCCCCAGCTCTGCCCTATAGCAACCAAAAATCCTGAGACAAGTTAACCTCATGACTCTGGTGGTAAGGTGGGTAGCATCATCAGGTGCACTCTCTGGGTAGACAGGGAGGATGCTCTGAGTTCTAGCACATAAAACTAAGAAATTTTTCTACTGCTGGTGGGAATGCAGATTGGTGCAACCATTATGGAAAATGGTGTGGAGGATCCTTAAAAAACTAGAACTGGAAATTCCATTCAATCCAGCTATCCCCCTACTGGGAATTTTCCCAGAAGAACTGAAAATATCATACCATAGCGATATCTGTGCACCTATATTTATAGCAGCCCAATTTGTAATAGCCAAATCTTGGAAACAACCAAAATGCCCATGGTTGAAAAAGATGTGGTATTTTTATACAATGGAATTACTCAGCTATAAAGAATGATAAACTGGAAGACTTCATATACAAATGGAGGTATACTGAACATATACTCATAAGTGAAATAAACCAGACCTACATTTGTAAATATCATATAGTCTCCCTAGTATAAGAAATCTAAAGAAGAAATAAAAACGGAAAGGCATAACAGAGCTGAACGGAAATCAAAGATTTTTGAAGCAACACTAAAACTACACATGGAATGTGTGTCATTCAGGACTTTTAGATGTGTGCTGCTTCTAATCTAAGCTCAGTCACTGCTATACTCTCTCTCAAGTAAATGGTTGTTTAACAAAAAAATAAAAAAGGGTATCAATTGAGAATAAGAGACTAGGCAAAATACCATAGGCTTGACAGGCTACAATTTTGTACATCTTTAGATTTCTAAATATCTGTGTAAAAATATATAACTGCTTTTATCACATTCTATAGAGATTTATTAGAATATCTATAATTGAAGGAAAATAGCAATGTCAAGCTAAGTCTAATATGTTTGATATTTGGAAAGGCAGTGATGTTGAGCTTAATTACCTGTTATAGAGTAATAGTATCATGAAGTTTCTCTGCTGGAGGGTTGAGAATGTAAGTTAACAGACCAAAACTTGGAGCAAAAGAAGGGCTATGAGGATAGCCATCATTTTGACTTTAGCCCTTCAAGGTCAGTGAGGACTCAGGACATAAGAGAACCTGTGCTGTAACATCCTATAACTCAGTGGTATCCCAAAGTTTTTGGTCAAGGAGATCATGGGACCTCAGAGGAAAGGGATACATGAAGTATAGTATGCCTAGGGAGAGTCACCTGGGGAGAAAACATTCTCTCAGGCTTTTGCAGAGTGCAAATGGGTCAAGCAATGGCTGTGACTCATCCCAATGGCTGACACTGACAACAGTTCTATAAAGCACTGTATATGGTTCCAAAGTTAATCCTGAGGAGATTTGACCGTGGAAAATACAAATGATGAAAATTTTGTTAGATAGGTCTTGCTTTAACTTACCCTTGACCACCCAGCAGAAAAGCTTAATTAGGAGGCATAAAACACAGATCCAGATTAGTATGGTGAACTGTAAGAGGCTTAAATCAACAGCCTTCAATATTGCCAGTTTCAATGTCATTATGAAACATTGGATTATGTATACAACTACTTCCTCTTAGTTCAAAGAGAAGAAAACTTTCCTTTTCTTCCTCTTCTTCTCCTTCTCTTTCTCCTTCTCCTCCTCCTCTTCTTCTTCTTCCTTTTTTTCTCAACCAATATTGATTAGAAAATTTATCACATCTACATCCTGTGCTCTGTATAACTTTTCTGAGGACAATATACAGTGTCTCAATTATTGCTAGTGTGCTACTAGCATGTTTTGAAACTCTCATATTGTTATCCCTTACTAAAAGCAATAAAAAAAGAAACACACACACACACACACACACACAAAAAAAAAAAAAAAAAAAAAAAACTAAGAGAAATACTTTAACAGGTGTGTATGGCCACACCATGGTGTGAAGTTCATTTAGTCCAAACATTAAAATCTTTGGCTCTCAGAAATGGATGGGGGATTTGGGAATGATTTCAAATTCTTCACTTTCCTGATAACTGAAGAATGATATTTACCATGTTGGAAGCTTCCCAACCCCTCTTGAAAGACCTGCTGATGTCCAGTGCACTGATGTCAGCTCAAGCTGCCCAGCTGCCACCTGCTGCCCAGCGGGGTTCATGTCTTGGGGCTGCCACTACAAAGCACCGTATTCTGGTGGCTTCAACAACGGACATTTGCTGAGTCCTCAAGCTGGTGACCAGAGCCCATGAGGAAGCTGTTGGAGGGTTGGCTTAATTTCCAGGATTCTAGAAAGATTCTGCTGTGCCTCTGTGGTTACCGGCCATCCCGGCATCCCCGGGGGCTCAGAAGCTGGCTCTCTCCTCTGACTCCTTTCATTTGATGTTTGCCAGGGAGGGCCTCTCTGTGCTTTGCTGTGGCTTACTAGGGCTGCCCCTGGGGCTTCATATGTTGGAAATGTGGCCCCAAGTTTGATAGTATTTAAGAGGTGAAGGAGATAAGGCCATGGGGTAAGCAGGGGCGAGGGTTGCTCTTGTTAGACTGGAATAGATCACTGAGCAAGCCTAGCCTGGCTGTCCCTGGGATGTCTTGGGTTTCTTTTGAGGCCACTTTCTCCTCTCCACCTCTCTCCTGTGCTGCCAGTCATGCGGGTGCTCATCAGAAGCCCAAGGCATGCTCCAGCCACCAGGACCATGAGCCAGAGCAGACCCTTTCTGTACACAGAACCCCACCTTAGTTCTTAGCACCACAAGGTAGATCAGGAAGCCAAATATCTTCTTTTTCAATTTTTTTATCAGTACATGTGAGTGGTACTTAACACTTATGCCCTTGCTAGGCATCGGTGTAGGTTCGCAGGGCATCTTAACACCTGATTCCATACCCTCCCCCACCCTTTTCCCTTTATCTCTTTTTTACGCAAGAGCATACTTACGGTGGACAAGGGTCTGGCCAGTGACGCCATTTTAGCTAACTGCATGTGCAACAGCTGTACTTCTGAGTAAGACGCCAGTCTGCAGTTATGGACTTAGGAATCTAGCACTGAGAACTTCAGAGGGAAGACTTCTGGCTGTGACATTGCCAGCTACATTCCAGCCCCATGCCCTCTGCTTACACCTGTCCCTGTCCTGGTTCCATTAGTTCTCAGTGACTGCCGGCCACGTGCCTCCTCCCCAGCCCTACAACCTTGAGCTCACATTTTGGTAAGGCACCATCGGAAGAGGTTGGTGGCCTGGTGGCTGCAACACAAGGCCTTCCTGAGGCCTCAGAGTCAGTGGCCAGGAGAGGAGATCTGGGCTTTTTCCAGGCTCTGGTTCATCTCTTTGGGGTGTGTCACACAGCCAACAGCTGGAAAAGCTATTTCAGGCTTGGTGCCTTTGAGAGTGGTGAGCAGTCAAAAAGTTAGGGAGCATTGACTCGGGGATGGCTGGTGACAAGCAGGCAGTGACAGGTGGAGCCTGAGGTGACATCCTAGGAGAAATGTCCAGGAGGCAGTGGGTGATGTGGGATTGATATGCTCCCGTCTGCTCCGTGAACAATTCAAATCAGAATCCTCTCGCATGTGGGGAAGACCTTATCAGGGTGATATTTTGTTAGCAATTCATGTATATTTTTGATTTCTCTCCTAATGTAAGTTGATAATTAGGAAGAATTACAGATATTCACAGAGTAAGGATACTGAGGTGAAACACAGTTTCTAGTGTTTTATTTTAAATGGAAAAATGTTCTTTTTGTGTGTTACTCTTATGAATAGCAAGGGTAGGGTTTCTTCCCTACCAAAATGCCAGTTAAATTATATTTTGATAATTTTCTCAATGTGTCAGCTGCCAACAGCACTTTAAATAATAAGAATTAGATCCCTCCTAAATAAGGCAGTAATTCTATTAAAAAATGCTGCAGACCCCAGAGCTCAATGTCTAAGGAACTCAACCACAGGCTCGCTGCAAGGTTTACAGAATTCTGAAACCCTGAGCACACATTTACCTACTTCTCCAGAGAGCACCCCACACCACCGTCCTAATGAGCAGTGGGTCTCACTCTTGGGGAATTGCTGGGCACATTCACATGCCCCTCCTGCCAGGCTGTTTGCTGAGTCCTGTGTGCTCACGGAGAACTGCTGTCTTCACTTCCCAGAAGAGCAAACTGAGACTGGGAGAGCAAGGCTCACTGCAAGGGTTCTCAGAAGGACCACAGAGATGGGGGAGCAAGCATCCTGGTGGCGGCGGTGCTCAGATCAGGAACCGCCACAGCCGGGGCTGGGACAATATGGTTGCAGTGTATCATGTCTTAAGGTGGTGGTTCTCAACCTTTCTAATGCCATGACCCCGCAATACAGTTCCTCACGTTGCGGTGACCCAAATCAAAAAATAATTTTGGTGGCTACTTCAAAATTGTAATTTTGCTACAGTTATGATTCGGAATGGCTTTAGGCAACCCCTGTGTTTTGGTCATTCGACTCCTGCTGGGGTTGTGACCCACAGGTTGAGAATCGCTGCGTTAGGGTGTTGAAAATGGCCACACACTGGTGGTCATCAATAGTGTGACCTTGTAGAGCTGAAGAACCGAGTCTTGGAGAAACAGATGTTACCTATTCTTGAATGGTTCCTGTGTTCCAAGCTATGTACCATATACTGAGTTCTTGAGTTAGCTTAAAGTTACACATGCCCATCTCTTGACTCTACTGGGCTTCATTCATTCACCATTCATTCACTCACTCACTCACTAATTCATTCATTCACTCACTCACTCATTCATTAGTTCTTTCTAGAACTGAGAAAACTGAAACTTCAACACACTTTTTTTTTTTTTTTTTTTTTTTTTTTTTTTTTTTTTTTTTTTTTTTTTTTTTTTTTTTTTTTTTTTTTTTTTTTTTTTTTTTTTTTTTTTTTTTTTTTTTTTTTTTTTTTTTTTTTTTTTTTTTTTTTTTTTTTTTTTTTTTTTTTTTTTTTTTTTTTTTTTTTTTTTTTTTTTTTTTTTTTTTTTTTTTTTTT
>PVJA010025046.1:0-31161 GCA_004027025.1 Myocastor coypus
AAAAAAAAAAAAAAAAAAAAAAAAATTTTTTTTAGGAGGCAGGCGTGGTGGTGCATGCCTATAATCCCAGCACTTGGGAGGCTAAGGCAGGAGAATAGGTGCAAGTTTGAGACCAGCCTGGGCTACAAAAGTGAGTTCAAGGCCAGCCTGAGCTGCATAGTGAGGCCCTGTCTCAGAAAGACAAAAAAAAAGGCCATGTCATCTTATAATTTGCTCTTTTTGACCCATCACAGTAATAACTACAATTAGTAATAATCATTAATTACTCACCTTATTAGAATTGTTTACAATGAGAATCAAAATGAAAATTAAACTTACAGACCTAAAAAAAATTACTACTGGAATTGAAAATGCATGAGTTTCAGTGTCATGAGAAATTCAAAGGTTTTCAGTTATTTTTTAGTTCTTTAAGTTTATTGTTGTTGTTTGGTACTGGGAATCAAACTCAGGACCTTGTGCTTGCCAGGCAGGCGCTGTGCTGCTAGCTATATCTACAATCCTATTTCTTAGTTCTTAATTGTGTGTTATGGATAATTAATAGCAGGTAAGTGACTTTCAAAAATTAAAACAGAGGCCGGGAGATAGCTTTATGGCACAAGTGCCTGCCTGGCAAGTGCAAGGTCATGAGTTCAAACCCTGGTCCCACAAAAGAAATTAGAACAACTTTTAGCTAGGCATGATGGCACATGCCTATAATCTCACCACTCTGGAGGCTGAGACAGAAAGATGGTTACAAGTTAAGACCAATCTGGGCTACAAAGTGAGCTCAAGACCAGCCTAAACTGTACTGTGAAACTGTCTCAAAAGTACAGGCCAGTGAGATAGCCTGGTGGACTAAAGTGCCTGCTTAGGCAACCTTAGGCAAAGCATAGGGACTACAGTTTGATCCCCAGCACCACATGCTGAGCTAGCCCTGGCCACAAGGTAGGCTGAGCTGGCCAGAGTTTGAGTGTCATGGCACACACCTGTAATCCCAGCACTGGGGAGGCTAAAAACAGGAGAATCACTATGAGCCCAAGCTGCTTAGCAAGACCCTATAACAATGAAATACATTAAAAAAAAAAAAAAAAAAAACTTGTTTTATGAAAAAGTAAAACAAATTTATAAGTAATAGAGTAACTATACTTATTACACTGTATATCATTATTTTCAAGTAGTTACTCAGTACAAGTCATAAACTAGAATGATTCTTATAAAAAAGAAAACAAACTTTTCAGTGAAGTAAGATAAATTATTAGTATGAATGAAATAAATTAGCATATATATTGAAATATTTTAAAGCAGCAGAACATATAATTTGGGGAAGTATTTGACCTTATTTGTCTCCTATTTTGCTTTTCATTTGTGTATAAATACAGTGATATTTGAGCTTCTGCATATGACTTAATTCACTCGGCTTTAAATTCTTAATTTGTTGGATTAAGTGCTTGCTTAGGCAAGTGCAGGGACCAGGGACCAGGATTCCACACCTGACACACCACATGCGACACAGGCCCTGCCCTTGGGCTTGCAGCCAGCCACCAAGACCAATCATGGTGGTGCTTGCCTGTAGTGAGACCCAGTACCAAATACAGTAAAAGTTTTTTTCTTCAGTTTGTAACCATTAACCTGTGAATTCCTCAAGTTTATCTTTCTGACAGTGTAGTCTGTTGTCTATAAAAGCATATCCATTCATCTGTTGTTGGATATATATGCTGTTTCCAAGACCTAGCTATTATAAATTGTGCTACAAACATAAGTATGGGGCTAGGGAGATAACTCAGCAGCATAAGTGCCTACCTGGTGGCAATGAGTGCCTGCCTGGCAAGCACAAGGTCATGAATTCAATCCCGTATACAAAAAAAAAAAAAAAAACAGAACTAAACTATACCATAGGCATGAATGTATTACTGTAATATAATGATTTTAGCCAGAAAATGTTTATATAGCTTTTATTTCATCTAATGCAGAACTGTACATTACAGAAAGGAAAATAATTAACACCGGATTAAAGCACAAAAATAGATCTATTTAACTAGTAAATTTTAGAATCTTAGGGCATCTGAGATGAACATACACTTCAGAGGAAGAAATACTAGAAGCTAATAAATAGATGAAAAAATGCTCCATGCCACTAGCCATCTGTGAAATACAAATTAAAACAATAGATACCATCTCACCCCAGAAAGAATGGTTGCAACCAACAACAAATGTTGGAGAGGCTGTGGGGAAAAAGGAAAACTTCTTCACTGCTGGTAGAAATGCAACTGTTATAGAAATCAGTGTGAAGACTCCTTAAAAAGCTAGGACTGGAAATCCTATTCAATTCAGTTATTCCCTTACTGGGAATTTTCCCCAAAATACTGAAAACATTATATCATAGTGATGTCTGTGCACGTATGTTTATAGCGGTACAATTTGTGATAGCCAAATCTTGGAAACAACCAAAATGCCTGTCATCTGAAGAATGGTTGAAAAAGATGTGGTGTCTCAAAGCCATCATATATAAGCGAATATATCTTGAATGTATACTCATAAGTGAAATAAACCAGGCCTATATGTGTAAATATCGTATAGTCTCCCTAGTGGAAGAACTGAAAATGGAAAGGCATAATACAGTAAATGGAAATCAAAAATTTAAGGATTAAACAGTGAAGAGACAGCAAGCAGAAAATTAGAAAATATGGCAGGGGCAAAACCATGCGCTTATATTCACAGGATGATTTAGACAATGATCCTAAGAATCTCCAACAAGTGTTTGACACTGAGGATAGCAATATGTAATAGTAAAACTATGCTTGGAATGCCTGTCATTCTGGTCTTTTAGATGTGTGCTGCTTCTAATGTCAGATCAATTATTGCTGTACTCTCTCAAGTAAATTTTTTTTTAGGGTAATAAAAGAGAATAAGAGACAAGGGGGAAAATGACATAGGATTGACCTGCTACAATTTTGTATGTGGTTAGATTTCTAAACTTCTGTGTAAAAATGTATAATTTTTATCACATTCTATAAGAATTTATTAGAATATCTAGGATTGACGGAAAATACCAGTTTCATGTTAAGTCTAAGGCGTTTAATATTCAGAAAGAGCGATGTTAAGCTCAAGTGCCTATGTTATAGGGTAATAGTATCATAAAGCTTCTCTTATGAGGAGTTAACAACTTGTTTGCAGACCAAAAAATTAGAGAAAAAGAAGGAATACAGGAATAGCTAATATTTTGGCCCTAGCCATTCAAGATCAGTGAGGACTGAAGATATAAGAGAACCTGTACTGTAACGTCCTGTAACTCAATGGTGTCCCAGATTTTCAGGAAAGGTATTGACAGTGTATAGTATGCCTAAGGAGAGTCACCTAGAGAGAAAACATTCTCTTAGGCCTTCACAGAGAGCAAATTGGTGAACCAATGCCCATGACTCATCTAGATGGCTGACACTGACAAAAGATCTACAAACTGCTGTGCATGGTTTCAGGGTAAATACTGAAGGGGTTTGACTGATCTTGTCAGATACAAAAGTTACATTTTTTGTTATACAGGTCTTGCTTTACCTTGGTCATAACCATCCAGCAGAAAAGTTTAATCACGAGGTACAAAAAGTAAAGCCATATTAACTCACTACTATTATGGACTGTTGGGCCATACATACAACTAACTTTCTCTTAGTTCAATGAGAAGAAATATTTGTACTAATAGTGTTTAGAAAAGTTATCATGTCTGCATGCATCTTTTTTTTTTTTTTTTTTTTTTTTGCGGTACCAGGGATGGAACTTACAACCTTGCACTTGCCAGGCAGGTGCTTATGCCACTGAGCTATATCCCTGGACCTGATGTCTGCATCTTGTACTCTGAACAACTACTATGAAGACAACAGTATGCACTGTATTAATTATTGTAGCTGTACTATTAACATGTTTTGAAAAATAAATAAAATGCTGTTAAATTTAAAAAAAAAAAAAGAATCTTAGGTGCTTACATTCCAACTTTGTCTTTAGTATATTATGTCTTATACACCTGTTACAATCTACCATATCTGAGTACTATATGGAGCTGTGAGAATTATATAGAAGCAACATACAAGAAATATGCATGTAGTAGAATTTTTAGACTTTTTTTTTTTCTTGTTTCAGAACTTTTGTTTGTTTATTTATTTATTTTTATGGCCGGCTCAGCCTGCCCTGAGGGCAGGGCTGGCTCAGCATGTGGTGCCGGGGATCGGGGATTGAACCACAGTTCCTGCAGCCGCCCAAGCTTTCCTAAGCAGATGCTTTAGACCACTGAGCCAATCCCGCCAGGCCCCATAGAATTTTTAGACTTTTAACCACATAAAGACTTAGAGTAAAATAGTGAAAAGGAAAAAAAAAAATTCAGTAAAATTATAAGAACGTAGTGCGTTTTCCAATGACTTTATTGTAGATTTCTCTTCAATCCAAGGTCATTTAAAAAAATTTTTATAATTCCAAATTTCATGTCTCATTCTCTTTTTTGTTTGTTTTTTCTTATTGTGAATGGTGTCTTATGTATTTCAGTCTGGCCTTGAGCTGGTATTAGTCCTCATGCCTCTGCTTCCCAAGTGCTGGAATTACAGGCATCTGCCACCATATCATTCTCATAATTTCACATTTTTGCCTGTTTTAGTGAGAAAAGAGACATTTGTTCAAAAACCTTACAATTTTTACTGTCACTCCATTATTGCATCAGTTCCCTAGGTAAAACAGGCCCAATTCTGATTTCTGCCTGCCTCCTAGCTTTGTGGGAATTATGGAGCCAATGCTTTTATTTTTTCCCATTTGCAAGATGATAAAACAGTGCAAATAGGAGAAAGAACATGTCTGTAGAGGTAGAAAATTATTACTATAGTTTTGGAACCTGTTTCTAAAATTGGTGTAGAGAAAAGAAGATAAGAGTTTGGAGTGAAGGCACTTAGGTTCCAGACCTAACTCTTGCTAATTGAAGAAGCTTGGTAAAGTCACTTAATCTTTCTGAACTCCAATTTTCTTACATTAGGTACAATAATGTTTGTAGCTGGGTTATTATAATGAGTTCATATGCATAAAGAATTTTTTAAATTCTAAACATAGGACCAGGGAGATAGCTAGTGGCATAAGCACCTGTCTACCAAGCGCAAGGTCCTGAGTTTGAACACCAGTACCAAAAAAAAAAAAAGTACAAATCTCTTAAGTACATATTACATAACTATAAATTATTATTTTGTTAACAATATATTGGGTAAAAGTTAACCAGAAGATTCTTCCCTTCTACTCTTTATCTTTTATAGTGCGTTTTACTGTAGTTAGTGTAGAAAAGCTAGCATTATCTTTTAAGATTTATTTCTAATGATTACTGTTACTGTATTTAACGAATTTCATAAGTGGGATAGCTTTTAACTTTTAGATCAGCAGTGTTTATATACCATGCTATTTGTATTTGCATTCTAGGAATTACATAAACATCAAATATAGTATTTGATATTTATCGTAGATACTTCATAACATTTTCATATGTATTATCTTATTTGATCTTTGCAAATATATAGGAAGGTATTTAAGATAAACTTCTGGGGCCTGGCGGGATGGCTCAGTGGTCTAAAGCACCTGTTTGGGAAAGCTTGGGCGGCTTCAGGGACCGCGGTTCGATCCCCGGCACCACATGCTGCGCCAGCCCTGCCCTCAGGGTGGGCTGAGCCGGCCATGAAAATGAATGAATAAACAAACAAATGTTCTGAAACAAGAAAAAAAATAAATAAAATAAATAATTTAAAAAAAAAAAAAAAAAAAAAGATAAACTTCTGATGGTTTGGGGTTGTTTGGTTGCTGTTTTGGTAATGCAGTCATAGCTTACAAACTTAGTTTCTATAACTGAGAAACAAATACAAAGTTCGTAAACTAAAGTAGCAATTGGAAAATAATATGCCCCTTAAAGTTGAGGTTGATGTCATTTTGTTTTGAGTTTCTTATCATACAATCAAAAATGAGGCTATTGGGGCCCGGCGGGATGGCTCAGTGGTCTAAAGCGCCTGCTTGGAGAAGTGTGGGTGGCTTCAGGGGCCGCGGTTCGATCCCCAGCACCACATGCTGCGCCAGCCCGACCCTTGGGACGGGCTGAGCCGGCCATAAAAATGAATGAACAAAGAAAGGTTCTGAAATAAGAATAAAAATAATAAATAAAATAAAAAATTCTTAAAAATTTTTTTTTGAATATGAGGCTATTACTGTGCCTTAGCAATGCTAGTTTTATTCCTCCTGTTGGCCTAGTGTTTTTCTTATAAATGCTGTTACTACATATCAGGAAAATCAGTTATGTTTATAAAAGTAATAAAACTCATGACAAGTGATCAATGGTCATACTGGCCAATGCAGGTCACAGCAATGAGGTCAGCCTTTTTACCCTCTCAGTGCGCCCTTTGCCCCCCATTTGCTCTTTCTTACATGTCAAAACCTGCTGCCCTGCGAAGAAAGATAGAAGGGGAAAAGAGAAGGCTGAGGAGTTTAAAATATATTCTAGGGGGCCAGGTGTGGTGGCTCATGCCTGTAATCCCAGCACTTGGGAGGCTGAGGCAGGAGGATTGGTGTGAGTTCGAGACCAGCCTGGGCTACAAAAGTGAGCTCAAGGCCAGCCTCAACTGCATAGTGAGACCCTGTCTCAAAAAGACAAAAAATAAATAAATAATAAATAAAATATATTCTAGGGGCCCGGCAGGATGGCTCAGTGGTCTAAAGCGCTTGCAGACCACTGCAGGGACCACGGTTCGATCCCTGGCACCACATGCTGCACCAGCCCTGCCCTCAGGGCAGGCTCAGCCAGCCATAAAAATAAACAAAAGTTCTGAAACAAGAAAAAAAATTAAAAATAATAAAAATGTATTCTAAAAGAATGATCAAAGTAGAGATTTAGTGAAGTGAAAAATTATTTTTGAGCTCTGTAATCACAAATCTGGGGCCAGGCAGGATGGCTCAGCGGTCTAAAGCGCCTGCTTAGGAAAGCTTGAGCAGCTGCAGGGACCACAGTTTGATCCCCGGCACCACATGCTGAGCCAGCCCTGCCCTCAGGGCAGGCTGAGCTGGCCATAAAAATAAATAAATAAACAAACAAAAGTTCTGAAACAAGGAAAAAAAAATATATATATATATACATATATATATATATATATATATATATATAATCACAAATCTAAAACAAATTTTGTCTGTTAACAGAAATGATGTAAAGTTTTTAAATAAACTTTTGAAATATTACTAATGTTTGAAATTGTCAGAAACTCCAGAGAAACTTATCAATTTGAGATAAAATAGTGAGGATTAAGATAGAGTTTGATATTGAAATACCTTTTCCAGATAAATTAGTAATTTATAATGCATATTTTGTCATCCTCCTCCCCCCATGTTATAGTGTCTTCACCAGTCATGGGTCCCAAATACATGACCATTTTTCAGACGGTATTATGGTGTGCTTATTTACTTTGTCTGCTTTGTCCCAGTCTCAATAGATAATCATGGGTCAAGTACTTCACAACTTTCTCTCAAAACTTAAGTATTTATTATACACTTTATGCTAAATTACCACATACTCTGAATAACCATGAAAGAAATCTGTCTTGTGTCTTAAGGAGCTTTCAATGTAAATGGGCACTCAAATGTTCTTTTTCTTCTACTTTTAATTAACATGTGCCTTTTCTCTTGATGGAATTTGTATCTTCTTTCTCTACTAGAAATAAGTTTTCAAAGTATAAAACATAAGTTGATAGTCTTCAGTAATTATTTGATCATTAGGTGACAGCATTCGGATGTCAGAGCCTGGAAATGAGCTTCCATCACCCTCTAGCAAAAGTAAGTTCATCTATTCAGTTTCTATTAAATGAATCTCTTAACCTTGGTGGTCCATAGTTGTTTTAGAATGTCTTGAAAGCAGTATGACTTAGTTCTATTTGAATCATATTTTTAGCATTTCAGAGGAAAACCTAGACTAGCAGTGAAATTCTTTATGGGACAAACTATATAAAACCTCGTCTAGTTTTCCCTTTTATTATATTGTCAATAAGACCAAAAATAAAAGTTAATAAGCAAAGATACTGTAAAGGTTAACTGCGTGACCAATATTGAATCTCAGGAAACAGACTACACACAGCATGGCATAAGGAGAGGACTGGGGGTTCTGGAGTCAAAACACCAGTATTTGAATTAGATTGGAATTTAAATTGTATATGCCTTTGAGTCAAGTTTCTTTTGTTCTCTAAGCCTGTTATTAGTACACTGATACTAATAAAGTGTACTAATAAAGTAAATTAACAATGATTCTGAAATTTTTTATCTCAGTGCGCCTTTCACTATGACTTCAAAAAGCTTCCTTATTATTCAAATTAACTTTTATGATGTATAAAAGCATTAAAATTATGGAATACCATTTATTGTTGCAATATATACACATATGAACGGTGTAATGTTTAAATTAGACATTTGTCTCATGCATATGTAATTTCTTTATGATACAGAGTTCAAGATCATTTCTTCAGACTTTTCAAAATAGTATAATATACAGTAGAGTATCACTATCTGTCGGCACCCTATAGTGCAGTGGCATACTAAAAATAGTACTCCTACCCCTTAGTAGTCATTATCAACTTTTTTCTATCCTTCTCCTTTACCTTCTGTCCCCAGCCTCTGGCAATCACAATTTTACCCTCAATCTCCACAAGGTCAAATTTTTCAGATTCTACATATGAGATTAAGCGTTGTCTTCATGTGCTTAGCCTATGTCACTTAACATAGCAATCTCTAGTTCTATCCATGTTGTTGGAAGTAATAGAATTCCATTGTTTGTAGGGCTGAATAGTATTCCAAGGTATATGTATGTGTTCCACATTTCCTTATCCACTGAAGCATTCAGGTTTCTGCTTTTTTACTATTGTGAATAGTGCTCCTAATAATGTTCTCTTGGACTCACATCTCCTTCTGTAGTCAGCTATTACAGTGTATGGTTTTCATTACAATAACTGTAGATACTCTATAGATCACACTGCTGCTCTAAAAGTTCTCTAGTATAATTAGCAGGCTAAAGCAATTAATAAAAAATATAAGTGTTACCACTACAATCATTAACTGATTAAGCAAAATGGCATGTGAAAAATATAAACTGATAAGTGCTATGAAAAATTGAAAAATATGTGAATATTTGAGGAAAGCTTTTAAAATTTATTATAATAAAAGACACATCATTATTCCTCTTCAAAATATCTCTTGCTTTGGGCCAGGGAACTAGCTCAGTAGAATAAACATTTTTCTGACACATGCGGGATCCTGAGTTCAATCCCCGGTACCTCAAAAAAAAAAATCCCAGCATTTGGGAGGCTGAGGCAGGAGGATTGGTGCAAGTTTGAAACCAGCCTAGACTACAAAAGTGAGCTCAAGGCCAGCCTGAACTGCATAGCAAGACTCTGTCTCAAAAAGACAAAACAAAAACAAAACAAAATCTCTTGCTTTTGAACACACTTATCCCATTGTTCTTGCCTCCTTCTGAAGCAGTTCTGGAAGTCCTCTTTTATGAGTGTCATCCATTGTACTTCTTGTTCTGAGTAGATTTAGAAACTTTACTCTTCAGTGATTTTCAGTTTGGGAAAGAGCAAGAAGTTGAGTGATGTCAGAGCAGATGAATAAAGTGAATGAAGAACACCAGTGTTTTCATGAGCCCACCTTTCCGTTGGGTAGTATTGAGCAGCAGCAATCATAGTCACTTTGTTTTTCTTTTTTTTTCTTTTTTGAGACAGGGTCTCGTTATGCAGTTGAGGCTGGCCTTGAGCTCGCTTTTGTAGCCCAGGCTGGTCTCGAACTTGCACCAATCCTCCTGCCTCAGCCTCCCGAGTGCTGGGATTACAGGCGTGAGCCACCACGCCCGGCTGTCACTTTGTTTTTCATCGTAGTTCATAAAACCACAATAGAGTACTTAGGGAACTACTTCAAAAGTAGCAAGAACATGGGGCTGGGGAGATAGTGCCTGCCTGGCAAGTGCAAGGTCATGAGTTTGAACCCCAGTCCCGCAAAAAAAAAAAAAAAAAAAAAAAGTAGCAAGAACAATGGGATAAGTGTGTTGAAAACACACTTTGAGGGAGAACCAATAGTAATTATTTTTACTGTAATAAAATATTAGAAATTTAAGCCTTTTGATCACCCTTGTATATAAATATAAATTAATAGAATTATTACCAATAATAATTGGATTTGAATTCAAAACTAAATTTTGCTATTGTTAACTCACATGCACAGAAAGATGAGGAAGGCTTCAGGATAGTTAATCTAAAGGGACAGATAGCTATTGTAATACTGGATGAAGTTTACTTATGTAGTATCCTTTATCTTTTTACAGACCTCAGAAATACTCTACTTTAGATAACCAGCCATACAAATTGCCCAGTTTCTAAATTTATAAGTACTTATAAAGTATCTTTTAATATTTTCTATCTCCCTGCTCTTAGAATTGGTAATAATAGTTGTACATTATAGTTATGTCTGACTTACCTGTGCCATTTCGTGTTTTAAATTGTTTTTTTAAAGTACTTTTATTGCTTTCATGTTTAAGTGATACTCATTTAAACATATAGCTTAAGTTGTATGGTTTGAGATTTGAAAATGTAAGGTTATTCTCCCAAGAAAGAGAATTATCTGTTTCCTTCTCTAATGTCCTGTTTCTCTTACCTAATATTTATAAAGATTAATCCTAATTTTAAGAATTCATTTGCCCTTGAATGTAAGGAAAAGATTATTTATACATGTCATTTCTTTTTTTCTGAACAGAAGTAACTGAACAGCCCCAAAATGAGTATTTTTTCAAGAAGACATTGTTTTGGTACCTAATTGTTCTGATAATTCTTAGTATACTACCAATTTATTTCATTTTTCAAACTCCTGAGGTAGAAACAATTGCTGTCCAAATGTTCCAGAACCAGATGAAGCAACTTAGAAGTAAGTACCAAGGTCAAGATGAGAAGCTGTGGGAAAGAAGCCTAACATTCCTTCAGAAACATCTTAATAGCTCCCATCCTCGGGCTCAGCCTGCCATCTTGCTGCTCACTGCTGCCCAGGATGCTGAAGAAGCACTTAAGTGTCTGAGCGAACAAATCGCTGATGCTTATTCCTCCTTTCGTCATGTCCGTGCCATCCGGATTGACGGGACAAGCAAAGCTACTCAAGACAGTGATGTTGTTAAACTGGAGGTAGATCAGGAATTGAGCAATGGTTTCAGAAATGGCCAGAACGCAGCTGTGGTGCACCGCTTTGAATCACTGCCTGCAGGCTCTACTTTGATCTTTTATAAATATTGTGACCATGAAACCGCAGCCTTCAAAGATGTAGCCTTGGTCTTGACTGTCCTGTTGGAGGAGGAAACCCTTGGAACCAGTCTAGGCCTAAAGGAAATTGAAGAAAAAGTGAGAGATTTCCTCAAAGTTAAGTTCACCAACTCCAACACCCCCAGTTCCTATAATCATATGGACCCAGACAAACTCAATGGGCTTTGGAGCCGTATCTCTCACTTAGTCCTCCCTGTACAACCTGAAAATGCTCTGAAAAGTGGCACCTGCTTGTAAGGAGTAGAAGAAGAAAAAGATCATGGCTCAAATTCTGAGAAATTTTCAGACTTTTTTTCCAGAGCACTTTTTGAATGAACTGGTTTCTTTTTAAAAAGGGAATGTCTTATGAAAACATGGACCATCTAAATCATTTATTCATCCTAATTATCTGTGACTTACAAAAATCATTTCTCTGTTTCTAGTGAGAACAACGTTGAGTAGAGGAGTGCAAATTAAATGCATTCCTGTCGAGGATCTGTTTTGATTCTAGTGTGAATAGTTTAAAGGATTAGTGTCCTTGTGAATAAGCCTTGTTTTTTTAACTTAACCTAGATGTTTAAGTTTGTTGAGTTAGTAAGGCAGCTCTTGAATTGTAACCATGGGTTTTCCTATTATATTTCCTGTTACACCATTCGTGTCTGAGTTCCTTAGCATCTGCTTACTGGAACAAAAGTCATGAAAAGTCATCAGTATACATGCTTAGATTTCTTTTCCCTTGGGTTTTAGAGGATAAAGAGGAAGAGGAGGAGGAAGTGGAGGAGGAGGGAAGAGAAGGGAAGAATTATGAAACGAAGAAAATGGAAAAGTAAAAAAAAATGAGGATGAAGTGTTATAATAAACCACTAAGAGAGAGGTTATTAAAACATTTAAAGTCTTAGTGAGTTCTATTGAGAATTTTTTGTATTCTATTGGGAGTTTATATTTTTCCTCCTCTAAGAAATTCTTGGTTATACCAAAGATTTTTAGTCTTCAGATATTAGAAGGCTTAGTTATATTTGCTCATTTGACTCTTAAGAATAAATTCAGAGTAGTTTATTTTGTGCAAATGAAGTTTTGGTTTTGAATTAAGAGCTAACAGTTTCAGAAATTTATAAGCCATTTATTTTCCTGCTATCCTGGATATTGACAAACTTTTTGCAGTCTGAGTCCTTCCATCATACTCTGTAACAAATAGAAAGATTTGCTATGCATGTAATAAGTTTGAGTGCCTAAAGCCAAAAAAATAGTGAACTTTACCACATATAAAGAATGTTAAATGTGTAACTTGAGTTTTCTCATTTATAACCTGCTTTTCTCTTCAAATATAATTCTAGATATACTTTGAGGGTTTTCTTTTTAATTGTCCACAGTTATTATGTGAAAATGCTGTTTATAGAGTACTAGACCCCAATATTGGCTTCATCATTTACCCTTTGAGGTCCTTAGAACTTACAGTTTAGTCTGATTTCTTTCCACTAAAATTACCAGCATCTGTAAATTTATACCCCTACTGTAATTTGTCCTAACAATGAGAAGACAGATTGTTTCATTTATTTTATAAAGGATTATAAAACAGAAGTTCTTTAGGATTATTTTATACATATTATATGAAGAAACAAATATTTTTATTAAATGTTTCAAACAACCAAATTTTAAAGTTAATATGTTACTTATGTCTTTCAGGAAAAATAATTGTAGCTGCTGTTATATAAATGATTTAAAACTATTTTAGTAATTTAAATAAATTTACTTAATTGGTTTGTACTCTGTGTCATAAACTTAGTGATTCATAAACCTTTTTTTTTTTAACTCAGATGTTTTCTTTTTAGTGACTTTGGCTTGGAGAAACAAAAGCTAAAGTATTGGAGATAGTCACAAGTACTGTACTCATACATTGATTAGAAACAAAATAGACATTATTTATCTTTTTATGTATTTGGTACAGAGTTTCACTGCACAGCTCAGACTCATAGTGATCCTCCTGTTTTCAGCCTTCCCAATGCTGGGATTACAGGTGTGCACCACCACCCCAGGTCTCAATGGCCAGTTTAGCACACCCAGGGATAGGGCCTACATGGCATGTGATGCCAGGGATTGAAACTACACATTATTTCTTATATTCGGGGATTTTGAATTATTCACATAGAGATATTCTTGCATTAATGAAAGAATCTTGGTGGCAAGATTTCTTAAGTTTTTGTCACTTCTCTAAAGAATCTGTTGAGATTTTTTTTCCTATCAGCCTTCCTCATGAAATTTTAATATTACATATGCACTGTTTACTGTATATATGGTATCCCCCCATGAAGCAGTTTTCATCTTCACTGAAAATTTATATTCAAGAGCATCAATATTTTAGGTAGTGACTGCCTAAAACTTTTCTATTTAAATTGGTGTAATATTTTCAGAAGGGAAAATTTGTTGAGTAATCAGCCTGAAAAGAGGAACTGAAGTCTCCAGACACTGAGCACATCATAGTTTTTGATGAATAGCAGTAGGAACACAGTACAGTACTGTGTACAATACTTGATTTTAATATTTTTAGAAACTTAATTTGCTTTTTCTTCAATAATTTTTATAATTTTAAATAGAAAAACAAAAACTGATGCAAAATTTCAAAAAAGATACTAGATTAACAATAATTGTGAGCCGGGCGTGGTGGCTCACGCCTATAATCCCAGCACTTGGGAGGCTGAGGCAGGAGGATTGGTGCGAGTTCGAGACCAGCCTGGGCTACAAAAGTGACCTCAAGGCCAGCCTCAACTGCATAGCAAGACCCTGTCTCAAAAAGGCAAAAAAAAAAAACAAACAAACAATAATTGTGTATTATCTGTAGTTACTCAGATTATAAGATAGAGACATGAAAAGTTGATCAATATAAGCACAAACCTTTTCAATGAACTAATAAAAATTAGTGGTATAATTCTAAACCTCATAGAGAAATTATTTTGTTAATCATATTTAAGATTTCTAAATTTTATACTAGTAGGTACATGTCAAAGCTAAGGATAAAATCTAGTTCCTTATTATTTAAGCTGTACACAAAAAGTGGCCTTTGTCTAAGCAAAGAGATTCTTACTGAATGCATAAAAAATGCATTGTTCTAATATTTTGTCCTTAGTGTGGTCAGAGAGTAAAATCTTGAGATATGAAATATTAAGACCTTTTCCAAAATAAGTCTTATCAGTATTAAATACCAAGGATGAAGTGAGTCCTGTGAGGAAAGCACCCACAGACCAAAAGAGGCAGATGCTTGATTGCTTGTCTCTGGCCTTGATTCAGGGAAGCAGAGGTGTGCTTAAGGGTCTTTTTAGTTGGTAGAGCATGGACTATCACCTAAGCATAAACAAGGAGAAGCCCCTTGCACTCAGTATAATGAAGTACTTGGAATTTCCTAAATATGTTTTGTTTTTGTCTTCTGTACATTCTTACACTCTTGGAATACTTCGTGTTTTCTTGCCTTTGTGATCTCGTGCTCAGTTAATTTTTTGTTCTTAAGACCTTGGTTTTTCTAGGCAGACATTCAGTAAAATCTCCCAAATTACCTACAAATATGGCTTTAGATGTTTGTTGTTGTTGTTGTTGTTTTTGTTTGTTTGTTTTGTTTTGTTTTTGTAAAGCCTTTTTTTTTTTTTTCTTGTTTCAGAACCTTTATTTGTTTATTCACTCATTTTTTTATGGCCGGCTCAGCCTGCCCTGAGGGCAGGGCTGGCGCAGCATGTGGTGCCGGGGATCGAACCGCGGTCCCTGAAGCTGCCCAAGCTTTCCCAAGCAGGCGCCTTAGACCACTGAGCCATCCCGCCAGGCCCCTGTAAAGCCTTTATTGATCATTTGTTGTATTTGCTTATTTTCTGTTATTTCTGAGTTCTTCCAAAACACTTCAGTGATTTTAGTCTAGACTCAATAGTTCTGTGGGCAACCTATTTGGGACCCTTCCTACCTTGCAGGAGCTATTCCTATTCCCAATTCCTGTTTCCCATTTCCCTCAATGAATTTTCCCACTCAAAAAATGAAGTGCTAGGCTGTGCTAAGCGAAATGGAGCTGGAGGCCATGAGCAGATACACCAGCCCTGTCAACCTGGCTGTCTTCCCCCACCTGACCGTGGTGCTCCTGGCCATTGACATGCTCTTCACTGCCTGGTTCTTTGCCTACGAGGTCACCTCTACCAAGTACATGCGAGACATCTACAAAGAGCTTCTCATCTCACTGGTGGCCTCGCTCTTCATGGGATTTGGTGTCCTCTTCCTCCTGCTTTGGGTTGGCATCTATGTACCCAGGAGGTTTTGCTGAATCCCTGCTTTTATAAATTAATTTTTTTACTGACGTCAAAAATGTCCCACCTGCTGTTCACAATAAAGGCAGATGGTGACCAAAAAAAAAAAAATGAAGTGCTGTGTGGGCTGGGAAGATAGCTCCACAGTCTAAGCACGTGCCTGGCAAGCCCAAGGAACCTGGTTTGATCCCTGCTTCCATATGTGAAACAACGTGGTGGCACAGGCCGGTAATCCCATCACTGGGGAGGCTGAGACAAGGGGGATCACTAAGTCTGAGCTGCATAGTGAGACCCTGTACCAAATAAACAATACAAAATTTTTAAAAAGTGCCTTCCTGCAAGTGCAAGGTCCTGCATTTGATCCCCAGTTCTGCAAAAAAAAAAAAAAAAAAAATGTGAACAATTTATGGAAAAAAGACCCATCTAAGTAGTAAAAGCAGCACTAAATAGAAAAAAGATCCTCAAGGAGAGGGTGTGTGTGAAGGTAAAAGACCAGGAATTTGTGAGGTATTTCCAAAGTGCTATTTTTTATGTTTGTAATTTTTTTTGCAGTACTGGGGATTGAACCCAGGGCTTTCTTATGGAGCTTTTTATTTTGAAACAGGGTATCATTTATTGCCCCAGCAGGGCTCAAACTTGAAACTATATCTCAGCCTCCCAAGTGCTGGGATTACAAGGACTGGCTAGAACAGTGGTAATGAACCTGTGGCACATGTGTGGCTTTGTTATCATGAGAACCTAAGGGATTCCTTATCACTGGCTATAGATTTAGTTTTTCAGTGGGATTTGTATGTGTGTGTCATTTTGTTTTGTGTTTTGCCTTTTTGAGCGTCTCACACTAAGGTTCAGGCTGGCCTTGAACTCATGTAGCCCAGGCCAGTCTCGAACTCATAGCAATCTTGCATCAATGCTGGCAATACAGGCATGCACCACCCTGCCTGGCTAGTTTTTGTTTTGTTTGTTTTTTGGTACTAGCAGTCAAACTCAGGGACTTGTTCTTGTCAGGTCCCTGAGCTACATCTGTTCTTAAAATAACCATCAACTCTTTGATTTGTTTATTTTTATATTCTAGGGAATGGTCTAGGGGACAGGGTGTTCTGGGTCTCACTACTAAGTCAGACCCCTAGTGATCTGCCTGCTTACAGCCTCCGAAGAGCTGAGGTTACAGGCCCACACCACCACACCCAGCCTCAGTTGCCATCTCAGTGTGCCCTGGGGAAGGAGCCGGCACTGGCAGATTGGGGGATCAAACCCCCAGCACCTGTGCCTGCGCTTTAATCCTGAGCTGCATAGTGAGACTCTGTACCAAATTAACAATACAAGATTTTTAAAAAGTGCCTGCCTGCAAGTGCAAGGTCCTGAGTTCGATCCCCAGTTCCACACAAAAAAAGAAAAATGTGCGTTGAACAATTTGGCCAGCCCTTTAGTATTTAAGAGGACATTATAATCCAGGTAAGAAATGACTAAATGTGGAGAGAAAAATATTTAAGAAATAGAATTAGTGAGTTTTAGTAATTGTTATATTTTGAGAAAATAGAACTTTTTCAGGTATTGATCTACTAGAAATATTATTTATTTAGCTTATTTTCTGTCCCCAAATACTAAGCACCTAGTAGTAGACTACATTCTTATTTTTCCATGTTTGTATATTGACTTAGCAGTTTAAAGGAGAGATAGTCCAATATCCATGGCCAGGAATTATAGTAAAGAATAAAAAACCCATAAACCAGGAAAAGAGACGAGCTGGGCTAAGGATTAGAAGAGTGCACATTTAAGAATGCAGAAAACCATGGGAACTGAAACATGGACCTCAGAACCCATTCTCTGTCTCTCCACTGCCTCTTCCCATTAGCTGCTTTCTCTTGTGACTTAAATTGGAGCGAGGTGATTTTGATGGCTCTAGAAGTTAGCAGATGGATCCCTGAGAAGACTGTATGCTTAAGTATACCCACTAGGTCACCTGTTTTAGCAGGCAATCCAGGCTAGGATGTGAGGTAAGGCAGCTTCCTGAGGGTAGGGCAATGAGGGGGCAAACATGGTTAGGTTGACTACAGGTCCAGATATATATAGACATTTTTTAATATTAAATGATATACCAATTTAATTTGGCCTTTTAAAATAAGCCAATGAAATTAATGGTAACATTTTATTTTAAAAGCTGGGAGCGGGGTGTGGTGGCACAAATCTATAATCCCAGCACTTGGAAGGGCAAGGCAGGAGGATCAGTGTGAGTCTGAGGCCAGCATGGGCTACAAACATGAGCTCATGGCCAGCTTGAACTGCATAGTGACCCTGTCTCAAAAAGACAAAAAAAAAAAAAAAAAAAAAATCTGCTTCAAATTTTAGGGACCAGGAAATAGCTCAATAGAGTAAGTGCTTACCTGGCAAGCGCAAGGGCCTAAGTTGAATTCCTGGTCCTGCAAAAAAAAAAAAAGGCCAGGGAGATAGCTCAGGGGCACAAGTGCCTGCCTGGCAAGTGCAAGGTCCTGAGTTTGATCCCAGGTACCACAAAAAAAAAAAAAAAAAAAAAAAGCTGGGAGCTGGTAATATAGCTCAGTGGACTAAAGGCCTGCTTTGGCAAGAGCAGGGACCAGGGTTTGATCCCAGGTCCCATGCCAGCCCCACCCCTGGAGTGTGACAGCCAGTGACTCAGTCCAGGCTTGGTGGCACTTGCTTGTAATCCCAGCACTGGGGAGACTGAAAACAGGAGGGTCACTATGAGTCCAAGCTGTGTAGTGAGACAGTGTACCAAATACACAAATGGAAAAAAAATCTGGACCCTGGGAATGACTATGCTGCACGTGTGCCGTGATTTCTTTTCATTACTTGTTTTCTCTGTGCCTAAAGGGGAATCAGTCATCAAAATGTCAGATACTGTTTTAATATATATGTCAGCTGGCATTAATTGGTTATAAGTTCCTCAAGAGAACTCAGGACTTCCTTAACTTTCAGCCTATTTTTTAGCAACTGTTAGAGCTTAAATCTAAAATACCCCCAAAATACATATATTCAGAAGGGCCTGGTCAGAAGAGGTCCATCATGAAAGGCACAACCAGAAAGATGTCCTTTTCCAGTCATTCCTCCTCTATTTCCTGGCTGCCTTGGGCAGCAGCCTTTCTCTATCATGCTTTCCACAAGCCATTTTTGCCTTGAAGCTGCCCATCCTCTAAAAACCAAGAGCCAAATAATTGTCCTCTTCAAATTGTTCGTGTTCCATATTTTGTCTCAGTCATAGGAAAGCTAATACAGCAAGTGAAATGGTAGGTGGCTATGTACACCTGATTCAGACCTGATACTTTAGGATTCATTTACCCACTTTTACCCCAGTTTCAGACTAAATTC
The DNA here is from genome assembly GCA_004027025.1 of Myocastor coypus. Classification (NCBI taxonomy): domain Eukaryota; kingdom Metazoa; phylum Chordata; class Mammalia; order Rodentia; family Myocastoridae; genus Myocastor; species Myocastor coypus. Next base: position 18,911 of record PVJA010025046.1, read on the forward strand.
AACTATAGAATCTATGCTATGCAATACAGCCTTCTAGATGATACTTACCTATAGTAATGTATTTTTTTTTTCTTTTTTCTTTTTTGTTGTACTGGGGATAGAATCCAGGACCACTAAACTACATCCCTTACCCTTTTTGAAATTTAATTTGAAATTTAGCTATTATTTTGAAATTTAATTTCCAAGTAGCTGGATTTACAAGTACCATTACCCCAGCAATTACTTACATTCCTTGATGAGCACTTTTTTAAAAATCCTATGTCCCCTGTTATATACAACAAAGGTGAAAAAAACTATAAGAAAATTTTTGTATTAAGTTGAATATGAATGAGATACGTTGGATTAAGCTGTCCCTCATTTTTTTCTATTAATGCTATAAACACTGTTCAAGAATTTCACATGCATTAACTCGTTTAATTCCCCCAGTATCTCTGGTGGTATCTCAAATTAATAAACTGAGACAGAGAGGTAAAGTGACAAAGTGGTGGGACAGAGATTTGAGTCCAGGCAAGCCTAGCCTTCTAACATCTTGTATTGACATGTTCTTTAGAACCCTGTAGTATTCTGTATTCTTCCCTGTCCAGACTCTATACAAGTTATATTCCACATTTCCTTTTTTTTTTTTTTTTTTTTTTTTTTTTTTTTTTTTTTTTTTTTTTTTTTTTGTCTTTTGAGACAGGGTCTTGCTATGCAGTTCAGGCTGGCCTTGAGTTCATTTTTGTAGCCCAGGCTTGTCTCAAACTCGCACTAATCTTCCTGCCTCAGCCTCCCAATTACTGAGATTACAGACATGCGCCACTATACCCGGCTGTTTACATTCATATTTGTAACTATACTTTTTTGTGTGTGGGGGGGGGACAGAGATTCGAACTCACAACTTTGCATTTGCCAGACAGGCACTTGTGCCATGGAGCTATCTCCCCAGCCTCTTGTAACTATACTTTATAAACATTTTTTATTTCTTCTTTGTTCAACATTGTAAAATCCATCCAACACCAATATTGCACACACCAAGAATTTGAACTATTCTGAGAATGAGATAGTCATTACTCAGACTACCTATTGATGCCTGTTTATGTACATACCCATCATGCTTTCATAACTAAAGTTACTGCAGTGGTACTGAGAGGAAAGTTTATTGCAATAAAAACCTACCTCAAAAAAACAGAACAAGATTTCAAATAACCTTTTATAGTTTGCATTGTCCACCAAGAGTCCATAGACTTAAAAAGATTTGTCCCCCTTGATAGTAGAAACTTTGAAAGGTAAGGCCTACTTGAGGTCTTTAGGTCTTTGGAACATGCTCTGAAGGGAATAAAGGGATTATAGGACTGTCCATTCTTTTTTTCCTTTATTGAGGATGGGGCTGGGGGACTAACAATTAACAGTGCAACTCAAGGAACTAGAAAAGTAAAAACATAGCAAATCTAAGATTAATAGAATAAAGATAGTAACAGAAGTAAACACTCTTCCGCCACAGCAACCATTAAAGAACAGCAGCCATGGTCGTCCACTATCCCATGGCCAGGTGCCTCAACAAGGCCACAAGGTGACTAAGAATGTGAACAGAGGCACAGTTGCCACCCTGAATGCCATGGCCCAAACACACCAAGTTTGTGCGGGACACAATCAGGGAGGTGTGTGGTTTCTCCCCCTAGGAGTGGCATGCCATGGAGCTGCTCAAGTTCTCCAAGGACAAATATGCCCTCAAGTTCATCAAGGAAAGGGTGGGGACACACATCCAGGCCAAGAGGAAGTGTGAAGAGCTAAGCCAGGTGCTGGCTGCCATGAGCAAGGCAGCTGTCAAGGACTGAATCCTTCTGGAATAAAACTTTGCAGAAAAAAAAAGAGAAAAGAAAAGAAATAGACAAAAATAAAAGATAATGAAACAGTTGGTCTTTTGACAAGACACAATTGACCAACCTTTAGCTAGACTAACCAAAAAACAATAAGAAAGCTAAAATAATAAGCCAAAAAATTAAGAATTCCAGCCTGTGCCACCGAATACAAAGAATTACTCAGTACTGTTATGAACAATGGTACAGTAACAATGGGAAAACCTAAAAAAATTTAGCCATGTAATAAACTACCAGAATTAACCAGGAGAACACAGAATACTTTGGACAGATACTTAGCAATTGGACCAACACTTAGCATTTAAGATTGAGTCAACAGTGAAAAATCTCAGTAAGGAAGGCTTAGGACCAGGTGGCTTCAATTCTACCATTTTTAAAAAAGAAGTAACACTAATTCTTGCCTAGCTTGATGATGCATGCCTGTGACCCCAGCACTTTAGAGATTGAGGCTAGAGGATCATCAATAGTTTCAGGCCTATTTGAACTACATATCAAGATCCAGTCTCAAAAAATAAATAAAAATGAAAGAAAATAAAATTTTATCAAACTATTCCAAAGAATTTTTTTTTTCAGCACCAGGGACTGAAATCAGGACCTTGTACTTGCCAGACAAGCACTTATTCTACTGAGCTATCTCCCCAGATATTCCAGAGAAATGAAAGGAAAGGAACCTTTCTAAACTCACACTGCAAGGCAAGCATTGAAATAACACAATAACAGTAACAGACCAATATCCCTGACAAACACAGATGTAAGTCAAGCATGGTGGTACATACTTGTAATTCCAACTACTGGAGAGGTGAGGTGGGAGAATCAAAAGTTTAAGGCAAGCCAAAAGCAACTTAGACTCTGTTTCAAAACAAAAATAGCAACAATAGGACCTCATAGAGTTCATTACTTGCTGGGGTCAATTCCCAATACCATTTTTTTAAAAAAAATCTTAATAAAATACTGTTCAATCCCCGGTTCTGAAAAAAAAAAAAAAAACTAGTCGATCAAATCCAATAGCACCTAAAAAAAGATTATACACCACGACCAGTGAGATTTATCTCATGGAAGTAAAGACGATTAGCATAGGAAATCAATAAATATATGTCATTGACAAACTAAAGGTCAGCAACCATATGATCATCTTAACAGATGCAAAACCAGGTGTAATGGTCCATGCCTAGACTCTTACCACTCAGGAGGTGAAGGCAGGATGATTGCCACAAGTTTGAGGCCAGCCTGGGCTGCTTAGTGAGGTCCAGGAAAACATAAACTGCATAGTATGATATTTTCTCAAAAAAAAAAAATCAACAAACACAAAAGAATTTTCAATAAAGTTAACTTCCATGTAAACACCCTCACAAAAAGTATAAAAGGAATATGCCACAACACAACAAAGGGTATCTATGACACTCCAAAGCCAGTGTCATAATGAACAATGAAAAACTGAAGTTTCCTTGAATTCAAGATTGTCAACAAGAAAAGGATATTATCTACATCCTCTGCATTCTTTTTCTCAACACTAGGCATTTAATTCAAAGCTTTTGCAGTCTACTGTGACCCAAACCCTTCATAAGGTTTTTATTTTGAGACAACTTGCCCAATTTCTCAGGCTGGACTCAAACTTGGCATCCTCCTGCCTCAGCCTTCCAGTGTGCTGAGATCCAAAGTGTGTGCCATCACCCATGTAATTTTCATCATTCTTGTTGTTTTACTTTTATGGATAAGGTCTTACAATGTGATTTAGGCTGGCCTTGACCTCACTCTACAGGACAAGCTGGCTTTGAAGTTGAGGTGGTCCTCCTGCCTCAGTCTCTCAAGTGCTGGGACTACAGGCATGTACCACCACAGCTAGTTCACAATTTTTACCCAATGTTGCATTGAATATCTTAGCCAGAACAATATGGCAAGAAATAAGGAAATATAGAGCGTCCAAATAGGAAAGGAACAGGCCAAATTTATCCCTATTTATAGAAAAGTGGGACAATTTCATTAAACTTTTAGAACTAATAAATTCAACATACAAAATCAGCATACAAAAAAACCCAAAAGTTTCATTTTCTGCTTTTCATTTTCTGAGACAGGAACTTGCTTTGCAGCTCAGGCTGGCCTTAAACTCTCTATGTAGCCCAGGTTGACCTTGAACTCACTGCAATCCTGCCTCAGCCTCCTGAGTGTTGGGACTATGGGCATGAGCCACCACACTAGCTCAATAGCTTTTTTATACACCAAGAAATTACTGAAGAGAGATCAAGAAAATAATCACTTTCAGTATCTGTGAAAAAAAAAAAAAACTAGGAATGAATTTAACCAAGGAAATGAATGACTCTTACAATAAAAGTAACAGGGCAACATGTAACTCAGAAAGAAAATGTTTGCCTAGCTGCCTAGCATGTGTAAGGCCCTGCCCCCAAAACTATATATATATATATATATATATATATATATATATATATATATAATGTAAAGGACACACCAAAAACATGGAAACTTTTCCCATATTTATATATTGGAAGAATTGAGATTGTTAGATTGTTAAATTGTGCATGCTTCCCATAGTGATCTACAAATTCAAAGTAATGTCTATCTAAATAACAATGATATTCTTCACAGAAATTTTTAGAAGTGTCTAAAATTTGTATAGAATTGTGAAAGACATGGAATGGTCAAAAACATTCAGTGACTAATTAGAGAATAAAAAAGCTTGACTTTATCAGCCTCACACAGTATAACTCTACTAAGTTGTCTGCATTCCAGAGCTCCATGGAGCAGGCTAAGGGTACAGGACCTATGCTATAGCATGACTTCTTTGTCTTCCTCATTTTGCTTCCTTCTCTTGCTTTCTACAGGTGTTGATACTATCCATCAATAATAATATATATTTCAAATCAGATGACTGGATAAGGCTAATACTGAGTAACTTTCATAGCTTTTGCCACTTGCCTTAATTAGAAAGCTGTTTGAGGGCACTCCCTAGTAATACTCTACACACTAAATTTTGTCTCAGAGCCAGGCACCAGATGTGTAGTATCTCAATCTCTGTAACCTTTGAAGTAGGCAAGACTACTATGTCTCTGTTGAAAAAAAAAAAAAAAAGAAAAGAAAAGACATACAGAACTGTTAGAGATGCAGTTTAGACAGCCTGACTCTAGAACTTGTATTCTTACAAAATTATTCTACCTTGTATTTGTAGCACATTATAATATCCACTTCTTTGTCATTTCTCCCAAACCATAAATACATGGTGAATATAAGTTGAAGAAACAGTGCTTGACCCCTAAGATCACTGGATTATCTAATAAAATTTTTATATCTCAGTATTGAGATTGAAAAAAAAAAAGTGACAGTACAATTTGGAACTTTATTAGAATCGCTTTCTAGTAACAAAGGCTACTATGGTTCAGATTTTCTAATTTAAATGTAGGTTCAGTTCTATATTAGTTTCTATCAGTGCTGGTTCTATAAAATTGAAACAGCAAAGAATGGAATAGCTGAAAATATTAGTAAACTCATGAGTTATCCAGCATTTGACAGATATTTCAAACTGTTTTTAAGTAGTGTAATATTTGCAGCTCGAATGGGTAGATTCCAGTATCATTTGGGAATATAATTTGGTTTTCTACTTGTTATAGTTTCTTTGTTTGGTGTACTGGGGATTGAATCTAGGGTCTTCTCATTGGGCTACATCCCTAGCCCCCTACCCCTTTTTATTGTTAAGAGGATTTTACCAAGACCCTAAATTGCCCAAATTTAGCTCAAACTTGTAATTCTCCTGCCTCAGCCTCTGTTTTCAGTGCTGGGATTATGAATGTGTGACTACTCCCAGCTGTTTCCTGTTATTAACTGTTAGGTTCCAAAGACCAAAGGTTTGGTCCTCTGAAATATTTTTATTACCTTTGAATAAGCTGACTGAAAGACACAGAGGGAGTGAAGCATTTTTGTTATGGGGAAACACAACCACCTTCCTATCTCTCACTTTACCTTTAAGCTTTATTACTGAGTTAGCAGCTCTGGGTTTTTTGTTTTTGTTTTTGTTTTTTTGTTTTTGTCTTCTGGTTTTTCCCCAAAGTGGCTCTTTGACCTTTGCAGTTTTTCCAATGAGATCAACCTGTATTAGCTAGTTGGCTTTTGGGTTAAGCTTAGATTTAGTTCTAAGTAGCCAATCTTTTCCCTTTATATCATTCATCTGTTAATATATATATATATATATATATATATATATATATATACATGACTGGATAAGATTAATATATATATGTATATACATGACTGGATAAGATTAATATATATATACATGACTGGATAAGATTAATACATATATATATACATGACTGGATAAGATATATATATATATATATATATATATATATATATATGTCTGGATAAGATTAATGCTGTGTAACTTTCATACCCTTTGGTCTTAATTAAAAAGCTGTTTGAATGCATTTTATGTTTTAAATCTTAAAAATAAATGTGACTTAAATTAACAGAAGTTTAATAGTTTGTTCAGAGTATCATCTCTTTTGCAAACAACACAGGTAGCACAATGAACATAGGTAGAGAGTATAAATAGAAACAAATAAGGCAAACAGCAGGTTGAAGGAGAAATGTGTAGGAATAAGGTGCTGGAATAAGCATAAGCCTAGTAAAGGTTGTTTCTCAGGCGGCATGAGGTCATGCTTCAGATAGCAAAATACTTCTGGCGCCTTTCATCTAAGGTTCCCTAAGTGTTTTGCTGATGCTATCTAATAACAAATATTATTACCTCCATTTTATAGGTGGAGGATAAGATACTAAGAGATTAAATAACTTCCTTAAGCATGTACCATGAGTCAGTGATGGAACCAGGAATATATTTCAGGAATCTAATCTACTTTCTGTTTGAACTATTAAGTCAGCTTTTCTAGTTACCAACATACATTTATTTTTATATTTATTAAATGTACTGTAAGAACATTATTATCTCCTGTAAAGAAATAAATGAAGTACTTTTGTTGTAGGGCATGGTTACTTTTGGTAGAAAAATTTAAGAGACAATTTAAAAATAAATTCTCACATATTTGAAACGTATTCACATTAGAATTAGGTAATTTACTAAAATCTATTTCAGATACCTAATCTACAACCACAATGAAATCATATCAGTTAGTGTGCACAATCCTAATAGCTCTAGTGTGTGTGTCATGAATTATTCTGAGGATAAATGAGGCAGGAACAGTTTAGCTCTAGGAATTATTGTATATTCACTATGCCTGCCTAACTCAGGCTTAGCCTTAAAATTGCTGTAATCTCTGTAGGAACATATTATGGAGAAAGGGGACAGTTCTTGGTTATTGTTCTTTTAAAATTGTTATTCTCGGGCCCGGCGGGATGGCTCAGTGGTCTAAAGCGCCTGCTTGGGAAAGCTTGGGCGGCTTCAGGGACCGCGGTTTGATCCCTGGCACACATGCTGTGCCAGCCCTGCCCTTGGGCTGAGCCGGCCATAAAAATGAGCGAATAAACAAACAAAAGTTCTGGAACAAGAAAAAAAAAATTAAAAATAAACAAATAAATAAATAAAATAATTTTAAAAAAATGTTATTCTCTCACTGTTGTCCTAGTCTTGTAAGTCCAATAAATCTTTTATATAGTCTGACTTATGAATGCAAACATCTCACTGTATATCATCCATTACTAGTTCTGACAAAAATCAATAGTTTTTATTCTACTAAAATCAAATTCGTATGCTAAAAGCAAATTGCAATTACAATACAAAAATAAGTTTTATAACTGCATGTAAACTGATTATAGTTCAAAATATGCAAATGTAGCACGTACAGAGACAGAGGCAGAAGGGTCACAGTGAAACCCTGTATAAATCAATCAATCAGTCAGTCAATCAATTGAACAAAACTGAAGATGTACCATAGTAATAAGACTCTGATCTCTAGTCCCTACTGCTGCTGAATGAAACAAAATTTATCTATATCTTCTTAATTTTGGCCCAAGCTGGGGATTAAAGAGATTGAAAGGAGATCAAGTAAATTTAGAGCAAAGAATTATCTAAAAATATCCACATACATACACTATCCTTATTATCTATGTAGGCCAGCTAAATGATGACTAGGTAGTTGTGGGGAATAAATATCATCAGCAACCAGGACAAATCACAGTTACTCCCATGTTTTTTTGTGCAATCAAAGTACAAAAACCCACATCCCACTGTCCTTTCTACTGAGATCAGTCTGCTTTTTGCAGTCACATGGTATAATGGAACAGGCATACATTCTAGAAGCAGAAAATGGAGATTCATGTTCTAGCTCTACCATTTTCCAACCTTGTGATCACAAGCAAGTCACTTCTCCTTTCCAAATTTCAGTTTTCCTTTCTATGAAAGGAGAATGAAGGTAATATGTTCTGAGTTAAGGAAGACAATGTGGGGGCTGGGGAAATAGCTCAGTGGAATAAGTATTTGCCTGGCAAGTGCAAGGTTCTGAGTTCAACCCCTGGTACAACACACACATACAAAAAAAAAGACTGTATATGAAAGCATAGAGGTTATTACATTATATACATATTTATCATGTATGTATTATGTGAAATATATATGTATTATGAAAATTAGAAAGTGTATTTAATAAATTAACACCATATATTAAGGCAATATATATTTTCTTTCTATAAGTTTTTCAATTCATACTTAATAATATGAGGTCAATGTATATGGTGAATGTTTAAATTTAAAACATTGTGCTAAAAAATATATTACCCAGCACTTGGGAGGCTGAGGCAGGATGATCGTTGTGAGTTCGAGACCAGCCTGGGCTACAAAAGTGAGCTCAAAGCCAGCCTGAACTGCACAGTGAGACCCTGTCTCAAAAAAACAAAACAAAACAAAAAAAAAACATATTACCAAGGCCTGGTGAGATAACTCAGTGGACTAAGTGTCTCCTTAGGCAAGCTTGAACTGGGGTTCAGTCCCCAGTACCACATGCAGCATCAGCCCTGCCCCCGGGGTGCACTGAGCTGGTGATGGAGTCCAGGTGTGGTAGCACACATCTGTAATCCCAGCTGCTGGGGAGGCTGAAAACAGGAGGATCACTATGAGTTTGAACTGTCTTGAGAGACCCCATACCCCCCCCCAAAAAAATTGCCATTAATCATCCTCAAAATGATCACTTTCATTTCAAACAAGCTAATCACATCATTCTTGCCCTTTCTGAAGCAGTTCTGAAAGGCTTCTTCAGTATCTTTACAAGATGTGATAGAAAATACGGTGAATGGTGCTGTCAAGTGCTATCCAACGGAAAGGCAGACTTGTAAAACAGGGTGCATCCTCATCCATTTCACACTGTAGGTCCTGTATCAAGGCATTTTTAGCTACTTCCCCAAAGTCAAAATGACCATGGAGAGTAAATGTTTTGAAGCCATTAAGGTCATCAAGGCAGCCATGACAGCACAACTAAAGACACTCATGAAAAATGATTTCCAGAACTGCTTTAGAAAGTAGCAACAATGAGATAAATGTGTTCAAAGTGAAGGGAAATATTTTAAGGATGATTAATGGCAGTGTTTTTTGTACTGTAATAAATTTTTTATGTTCACTGTTTCTTTCTATCATACCTTTTATATGCACCCACATATTTCTAAAACCTGCTATCTCTTCACTGTCATTCTTCTTCCTGTAAGCTTTTCAGCTGCTTTTTTCATATTTTATGAGGCTCCTGTCAAGTCGGATTTGTAACCAAATCCTCACATGTTCTCATTCCTGTTCAACAGGTGGGGACCCCTGAGTGCCAAGATTCCAGGAGTATTTTTAGTGGCTGATAAGACTCATTAAAACCTATGGATCTTCTTCCAGGCCGAGCACCCAGTTGCTTTTTTCTATTTTTGGAAGAGTTACAGAAAATCTCCTGTCAAAACTTTGAAACTTTCCACTCCCTATAAATCGGGTGATTCACTCTTTGTAAAAGATAACCTAATTTGGTTACACATAGCTTCATTCTGACATAGACTTCAGCTATATTGGCATACTATGTTCCACTGGATATTTAATTTGTATTACTAGATTCTGAGTCAGCACCCAGACAGACAGACATTCTATGGGTGCTGTTCCTTTTAAGAGTGTTCTAAGAGAAAGAAATTGCCTTTGTATAGCTAAAGGGATTACCATGTCAGCTAGGCTATTTAAAGGACATCCCAAAGGGAAATGCTAAAGAAGGCACTCATCATTAAAAGAAATTAATCTTTGAACATTCATGGAGGTTAAATGTGAGAAAAATGGTTTTTAAAGTTTAATAGCAGTCAAAGACCACGTTTAATAAGTAGTCATATTCTTAATTTGGGGAAAATAGGGCTTGGTATTCAGATTTAGATATTGGTTGTCTAATTCACACATCTTGGGGAAATTATGAAAATGGAATCAAATCATAGCAATAAGGTAATCAGAAAAATAAGTAAAATGATCAAAAGTTGACCTTACTCTCAGATTTTCTTCCCACCACCAAGTTACTATTTTTATGTATTATGTATCTATACATAAATATTTGATTTGTATAAACATCAGAATATGGATCTTATTTAAACAACTTGTTTTTTCATTCAACAATATTTTTATATGCTACCCTTTTAAAATGTAGCTATTGTTTCATAATTGCTACAATAAATGAGTCTGTACTTCTAAATCTATTTTTTTTAAAGTCACTCTTAGGTTTGTACTACATCTTGGCTTGCTTTTGATCTTACCAGAAATAAAAAGAAGAGGAAAACTGACCTCCTCCATTCCCTGACTCTGTTGCAGGAGTGCTTCAGTGTTCATCTTAAAGGAGAGACATGCCACAAGTGAAGTGTTGGCTTGAAGCAATATTCCAGATAATTCAGTCCCCCGAACCTGCTTTGATCTGCACAACCAGACATTTATAAAGTGGTCTGCCTAGGATTTCCAACTAGATGCTCCTAGAATACTTTACTGATTGAATGAATTAGTCCATTTATTCAGTGAATTTTCATTAACTGAGCTAAGTGGATAGCACCATGTTAACAGGCTTATGTTTTATATTTTTTAAGTGAAGAGTTAACCTTGTACAAAAAAAAAAAAAAAAAGTTAACCTTGTAGCTCAGTGGTACAGCATTTGCCTAGCATGCATAAAATTCTCCATATGATTCTCACATCCTCTACTTACTACAAAAAGTTAACTTTTTGAAGGACATTTTTATCCTTTCCATGTGAACTTTACACATTATTAGATATACTTCTGCAATCTTGCTTACCTTTATACCACTATAAATCAATAATAGAAACAGGGTAGTAGAGAAATCTGTAGGTGCTATCACTGGTTTAGCTGTTTGACCTACAGTTCTATCAGATCTTCACATCATATTCTAGTCCTCAAAAAAAGATATATAGTTTAATTCAAGAATCAACCAGAGTGTGGAATATAGCTCAGCAGCACAAGTTTCTGTCTAGCAAGTGTAAGGTCTTGAGTCCAATTCCTGATACAAAATAATAATAATAATAATAATAATAATAATAATAATAATAGTAATAATAATAATCCCTACCCAGGGATAGTGGTACACATTCAGCAACTCAGAAGGCTAAGACAGGAAACTTAGAAATTTAGGGTCAGACCAGGCAATTTAGGGAGACTGCGTCAAAATGGAATCTTAAAAGGTCTGGATGGCTTGGCTTGGTGACACACACGTGAGGGCTGAGGCAAGAGTATGAACCTAGTTGGTTCAAGGTTAGGTTGAACTACATAAAAAGATCCTGTCTCAATCAAATGGGTGGGGATATAGTTCAGCAGTAGAGTACTTGCTTGTTCTGTGAGGCCCTGGGTGTGATTTTCAGTATTAAAAGAAAAAACAAAACAGAATCCCTACTAATACTGGATCACTATAGGTTAAATTCTACAGTCATAAAACAAGTCAGGTTAGATTAGAGGTATGAAATCATATGTATGTTAGTTCAACAATGCCCTATTAGTCAATATGAAAGTTTGAAGCCTTACAAAACCTGCTATTTTACCTGAAGGATTTCACTCATAATAACTGGCTTGTGCAAAAATCAATGTTAATTATAGTTTAAGTAGAGACTGTAAGATCTTAAAGATAAATTCACAGACTATACAAAATAAAGTTGTGCTTATTAAGACTTATTTGTTCCTAAATTATTTTAGCTGTAATAACAATTATATGTCTCTGATATTTTTCCTGGAGAGTGAAGCTTGAACTTCTCCAGACAGCGAGAAATATTTTACATAGAAATAAAGTACAGGAGCTGGGCATGGTGGCACATACCTGTAATCCCAGCACTTGGGAGGCTGAGGCAGGAGGATTGATATGAGTTCAAGACCAGCCTGGGCTACAAAAGTGAGCTAAAGGCCAGCCTGAACTGCATAGCAAGACCCTGTCTCAAAAAGACAAAAA